>OMNM01029548.1:1108-16726 GCA_900302745.1 Parablennius parvicornis | reverse complement strand
AAGAACAAAGTGCGCCTGAGGAGCTACACACACACACACACACACACACACACACACACACAAGGATGTGCATGCTTCAGTTTGGTGTGTGCGATCACTTCAGTCATTGTTCAGCGGATGACCTTCGCTCCGAACAATGTCCCTCCCTCCTTTTCTCTCCCTCGCTGCTTTATGCTGATGAGAAAGAGGACAGACGATAAGGGAAGCAGGGTGGCGGCTACGTCCTACAAACAACAAGCACAATTCTCAATTTTGGATCTTCAAGCTGACCACCAGAACCACAAGAAGAAGAAGAAGGAAAAAAAGAGACTGTGTAGATGCAGCTGCGACACAGAACAGTTCACTGATGGAGGAGGGACGAAAATATTTTCAGCACAGATGTGAAGTTCAAAGAGGTAAAAATAGAGAGAGGCCTAATTACAGTGGGAGGGTTGAGGCGGTTTGTCTGAACTGCTGCTGGACATCTCCAGATCTACACACTGTTTGAGAGCAGCGAGTCCGACTGCAGTCAACAGGGTGGAGAGACGGGAACAATGACCTCCGCCATCCCAGGAGTCTGCTCATTAGATACCGTACACGGCCAAACTCGGTGAGGAAAGAAAACATTGTGTTCTCCTCATGCACTTCCAGGACTGTGAGAGAGCGTGTGTAGTTTTCTGGGTTCATACTGTAAACACCCAGAAAACTAGGCCTTTGTATGTCTTGTAGCAAACAAAATTAATCTCGACGCAATGTGCAAACTTATGTACATATACAGGACAGAAAATGTAAACACTAACAAACACACAACATTTTCTGACAGACTTTCTAATTCTCCTCATGGAGACATGTCTCCAGTATTTGCTGCAGGATGTAATGAGAACGCAAATAATGATCTGCTCAGGTCATCAGGTGCGCTTGCACAATACGTTGTGCTCGGCCATAAAGATCACCGCGACCAGCTTAACATGAGCTTATCACGTAGGTTTTCATTTTAATATTAGAATTGTAAAATGCTGTGATGTTTACCTGGAAGGCGGCATTATGGATGGAATTTATCGCACTGTTTTTAGAGACACATGAGATTCTGCAAGCTAATTATTCGGGGCATGAGTCTTGTATAGTGCAGGAGTTTGTGCTAATTTATTTGGAGTATTGTATCCAACAGAAGGTTTAGAAAGCTGAAAGAAAGACTGATATTCAGTGGAAGCTGAGCCTGTATGAGCATGTAAGACAGAGGTGTCAAACTCATTTTAATTCAGGGGCTACATACTATGCAATTTATTCTGGATTTTGACCAGAAAATAATATCATTATCTATAAATAACTGAAACTCTAAATCTCTGTCTTTGTTTTAGTACAACAAAGTATTAATATATCATCAGTTCATATTTATTGAACTATTCTTTAACAACCTACAAACAAACCTGAAATTTGTATAAAAGAACTACAATTTCCAAAATATTACACCTCATTTCACTGTGTATTTTACAAATTACAGATCACAGCAGATTTTTATTACAATGTTTACATTTTCAAAAGCAGAAAACATTTGTCCACATGTAGCTGGAACTCGAAAACATAACAGGCTCATTCACATTAAAGTAGACACATTTCTTCATCTGTGTAGTAATCGCGATCATCTGACCACATAAGAAAGACTAAAGTGCGCCCCTGGTGGTCAAATGCATGTATTGCAGTTTATGTCATAATGGCGAAGACTTAACATAGTCCAGACTGTATGTATTAGATGAAAACATAAATAAACTATAATTTCAACTCTGCAGAATTTTCGACAAGTGAATGACAGCCAAATTAAACAGATAAAATCCAACATCCATTCGAAGTTGTCCGTTTCAAAAAAGTGGCAAATATTTCAATTTGAATATCTTGATTTTCACTCTAATCTGGTGTATTATCACCTGGTATGACTACACATTTTCACCCTCTGGAGTTTAACAATCCAGGCCAGATGTGTTATGTGGGGTTTTGGACTATGGGGTGCTAGGGCCTCTGCTGCAGACTCCACTGTGTCTGTGTCTCCATTGTGAGCGTTGTGTCTGCACACTTTGCATTAAGTTGGAGTTTCAGAGGACGCCAAGGTTGGTCTTTTGTCTCCTCCTCTGCGGCGGTCATCGCTGTCCCTTGTGCCATTACGATGCTCATTATGTCGTCTCTTCACGCATTTTACAACCTCATCAACTCGCTTCCACATAGAGGGCGAGCGTAAAGGTCAGCGGGGCTCCGTCTGACTGGACAAATACCTCGAGGACCGGAGCGTGAATGCAAAGCATGCTGAAATATACAGATTATTGTAGTTCCACTCTGTCATTTGTGATAGGTTTGCAATATTGTGCAGCCCTGGTACATCCTTATATAAGGTGTCAGCTTGTGAAACCCCATCTTTTTATTTGTTCCTTTTGATTTCACTTAAGCTTTATAAACTCAACATTTCATTTCCATATAGGTTTAAAATGACAACACATATTAACACAAAAAAGTCAGTCTGAACATAAGTTAAAAAGAAAAATTTTGTGCAAATCTATGAAAAATGGCACATACAGTGCATCCAAGGAGTATTTGTAGTACTTTATTTTTTTTTTTATATGTTACAGCAAGGCTCTTTACAAATTTGCCCACATGAGGCCCGTGGGCCAAAACCAGCCCACAAGAGGCTCCAATTTGGCAAAACCACCAAGAAAATTAATAAAATTTCAAAGAAGACCTTTCATTTTTTAATTTGTTCATTTATTTTTAGCAAATTTGTAAAGAGTCGTGACACAATACAACATTGAGACTTGAGCTGAGATATCCACGATGTTGCCATTAAAGATAGTAAATTAGCATTAGTCTCAAAGGCATGCTCTCAGGGCGAGATTGTAAAAACACCCATGATGCTACAGCTATAGGAGAAGGTTTTTTTTAATATTTCACTGTGTTTTCCACCAGAAGGTTTCATTAAAATTGGCTTTATGTTGAGATTGTAGTCATTTTCAATAGTAATTGTTTGGTTTACTGAAAATATTGACATTTTCAATATAAATACCACAACAAAGAAAAGCCTTAGCATTTAAATGTAAAGGTTATTATGGCACTATTTTACCAGTCAGGCCAACTCAAGATAAAAATGTTGCTGTATTTGGGCCCTGAAGTAAAATCAACTTGACATCCATGTGTTACAGCCTTATTCCAAAATGGACTCAATAATTTTTTTCCTAAAAATTCTTTTATTTTGAAATGTTTGCAGATGTATTATTCAGGAAATAACTCTACCCTCTTCCACTGCACATACTTCATATCATTTGGCGTATATGAGGAAGCTAGATTTTCTAAACTTGTGCAGATGATGGTAACATCTTTGTGAATTGTTCTTTCAAATCACATTGCTGTTCCTCTCGTCTCTAGTTTACACCACCAGTGACTGGCCTGGGTTTTTTGCCCTTTTTGTCTTGGTTTTGTTTCTGACTTACGCACTGTGGTTGACAGGTATGAAATTCTAATTTTCAAATTAGTTATTTCTGCATTTTTTGTGAATGGATTGCCACTAATCACAGTTCTATTTTTCATATTTGAAAAGTTGTCAGGTTGAATTTGCAGAGCCTGAGTGCACAGTGCACGGTATTACAGTTTACTTGGCGTTATGTGAATCATGCATGTTTGATGAGAACTCTGCGATAGATTGTGCCTCATCACTGATGCTCTCAACGGGAGAAAATCCCCACAGACCTCCCACCACCATCTCTCCACAGAGGCTGTGAGAGCAGCACAATTCTTGTCCGTGGCTTTGGACCGACAGGTCTTAGTGGTGACAAGTTGCTGCAAAGTCCAAGTGACGGCACACATGTGAACACGTATTATACACACAAACAGTCAGACTTGAAGCTGACTGGCTGGTTAAAGACTTTTGAGCTGTTGGTTCAATGACAAATAGAGTTTAACAAGATGGGGAAAATTAAGATGTGTAAACGTCAGCTGAGACGAAAAGAACACCAAACGCAGATTTGAGCAAAAGTGACTCATGCTTTTCAAATCAGCCCGCAGAAGATCTGTAATTGGCTCATTTGGCTTGATATGTATCCAAGTGGTGCCAAGAAGAGTTTAGTCACCGTCTCTGATAATTTAGAGTACATCAGTCGCAATCGGGCTGCTATTTGCTGGCCAGGGGTGGGTAAAAATGTTTCTTCCATTCATAGCAACGAGAAACTAAAGCTACTTCGCCCACATGACAGAAAACTGCATACAAAGCAAGGAGAGGACGGTAACTCTCAGCCGCTGATTAACTCGAAGCTCTTTCGCATGCTCAACCTCATATTATGGAGCAATTTTGGATCCAGCAGGACTTGACGCCTGCCCACACTGCCAAAGGAACCAGAAGCCGGTCAGTGACCATGGTGCTATTGTGCTTGATTTTATTATTAGTATTGAGTGCAGAGAAATCAACATACTTTTCAGAAGCCCGACATTTCAGTTGAAAAAATTCCTTTTTTTTTTTATTGATTTTATGTAATATAATACTTTTAGAGACAGAGAATATTGCATTTTCATTATCTGTGAGCCACAATCACCCACATTTCAAGAAATAGCATCTTGAAATATACGTTCTATGTGCAATGAATCTATAAAACATTTGGTTTTCACTTTTTGAATTGAGTGACAAAAAGATATAGAACTTCTTCTTGATATTTACATTTCTTTGAGATTTACCTGTATAAGTTTGTAGCAAATTTCTTATGGATCCAAACTTTTACTGGATCAGGCAATAAGTGTGTTCACTTTCACTTTTTACCTTGGGCTTTATCGCTCTTTTATTACTTCAGGGAATTTTCCCAGGAAAAAGTAGGAAACCTTCAGGTGTGTTGTGGGGCGTCATAGTGTTTGTGTCACACTAAGCTTACCGGATCATACTGTGTCTGATAGATCAAAGAATTTTGTTGAGGAGAGTCTGTCCTCCAAAAACTAGTCTGAAGAGAAAAAAAATGCACCTTCAGAGTAACATCGGGGCACAAAACGTCCAACACAGCGATTGCTGAGCTACTGAAGCGACCATACAATCTTTCATTGGTTGGTACATTTCACCACCTGCAAATCCTTTTATCATGAAGCAGTGAGGCGCACAGACGAGCACAGAGGAGCTCATGTGCTAAGAGCAGGGGAGCAGCTGGACCGTCATCTCTATCTCTATCTTGTGCGCACACGCACAAGCACGCGCACACACACACACACACACATGCCCACCACACACACACACACACATACACACTCTCTCTGACTCACTGAGGTGAATACACATATGCTGAGTGTACCATAGCCCGGGGTGGGGGAGTTTCCAGTGCACACACAAGCACCAATGCTTGTTTGGTCAGCTCTTGTTTGCCATGCACCTTTTCCAATATTCCTTTTGTGTATCCTGGCACACTGATTGATGCGGTTCAGAAAAATACACAAAGTCGTCCTGCCATGTCTATCAAAATCAACTCCACGGCAACGTCTCCAATAAAAAACAGACACATTTGTCCATCTAGCCACTTAATCCAGCTCAGGGTTGCAGGGCGCTGGAGCCAATCCCAGCTGACTACAGAAAAAGGCAGGCTACACCCCGGAGAGGTTGCCAGAAAGAGAAACAAACCATACGATTTACACTTGAATAAAACGTCATTGTAAGTGCTGCTGGCACGTTTTTTTGTTTTGAGCCACCAATTATTCGCAAATGTCTGTTTTGACTGTGAAAAAACACGCAACCTCCAAACTCCGCCCAACCTGCACACTTCTGCCTTTCAAAAAGACAGATTGAGTAAGAACACAAACTAATACTGTGTCACAGGCATGTCTGAACAAACCATGACTTACTATCAGGCCCCGTTTACATAACAATGTTTCAAGTGAAAATTCTTTTTTTTTGCCTTTTCGCTTCAGAAACGTTGTGCAGTGTCTGTGACATTTAGCTGAGAAACACATAATAAAAAAAATCCTTCATTTGTTCCACAATAGTAAAATGTGTATCATCACGAAAATGTGGGAATCGCCATAATTTGAATGGACCTTCAGAGCAGGTGAAGCAGCCGCTGCTCAGTGCTCTCAGTGCTAAAACTGTCCTGTCCATCAGAAATGCAAGATCACTAATCATTTCTATTACTGAGTGGATTTTGAAGCCAGAACGTCTTCTTAACCACTCTGCTACGTCTCAGGCTGTCAGCAGTCAAGACACTGCAGCCCCAGCAGATTATCTCATAAAGATGAGCGATACCACGTGGCAGAGAAACAGCTTCTGCTCCATTAAGACTGGACTGGAGGTCATCTGGAAGAACGGTCTAAGGTCTGATCAGGCTTTGGGCGAGATGTTTGGCAGACACCAAACATACGAACACACACACACCGTCCCTTTAAAAAAAATCATGGCCTCGGGTGGTGTGTTGCTCCTCCAAACAGAGAAGATGCAGTAACATTAATGTCATCATTTGTTAAACGAAAAGTCGGCAGAAAGTCACAGTGACCTCTGACCATTCCCATCTGACAGGCCCACATGAACATTTATGGAGAGAATAAAAACCCTCTCCACAGGCTTTTTTTTTTTTTTTTAAAGATGTTATATTTAGAAAAAGAGAACTTCAGAAAAGCTCAGTGACATCTGCCATGTATTAGTCAACTATCAGCAAACTTCACAAGGAAAGCTTGAGTACACAAAACCACCCACGCATACAGACGGTATAATTTGCAGGAAGTGTGTGAGTCACATAAAAAACATCACCAGCTAAAGTGGAAATCTACACTGATATATTTTCATATCGCGTCAACAGGTTTGATTTATAAGCTAAAATACAGAATATACCCTTTTTTTTTTAATGCTTCCATTGATGTAATCTAACAGCATTAACACATCCAGTAACATTCATCTTCTCAAAGCAATCAGGGTCTCCTATACACAACAACGTTTTCAAGTGAAAACCGAAAACATTCATTTCATTTTGGGTGTCGGTTTATAGGACAGCTGTGCTTGGAGCCACTGAATACGCAACTTTATGAAAAAAGGTTGACATTTTTAGAAACGTGCCGACTCTGTCTCTATGGAAATGGGGGAAAACCAACACTTTATATAAATTCTCGTGCTCCGTATTTGTGTAGAAAGGGGAAATGCTGCAACTGCACATGTGCACCACGAACGTAGTAAATAGTTCTTCTGCACATGCTCAGTGGATTGACAGTAACAATGTTTTCCGCTGGAGTGTCCTGACTCTCAGTCCAAATTCTCCTGAAACTTGGTGGTTTTATAATTGAGAGTCACTGTAATAATAATCTAACTTGGTCGTCTGTCCACACGAATGTCCAAGTGTTCGCTATTGTTAATGTTTATAGCAGATTGTTCTATGATGCGCACGTCTGTGTGGCTACATTACAAAAACAACCAATTGCATCAACTCGTAGCCCAAAATGAAAACTAATTGTTTTCAGCGTTTCTGGGGGAAGCCATGTAAACGAACACCATTTTCAAAATGTTGCCGTGCAAACGCGGGACTTTTCTAAAACGAAAATGGCAAAAATGATCCATTTTTACTTGAAATGCTGTTGTGCATTTCTCATTCATTCTTACCTTGCCAAGTGGTATGTTGCTGCTTTCCCAGTTCCTCTTATCCAGGGAGGGGGGCACCTGATACACATCCTGGTTAAGCACTGTACCCCCAGCTGGAGTGACCCCCTGCAGAGGCCCTGGGCCGACAGACGGGGGCACCTGATAAATATCCTGCCCAGGTAGCTGGTACTGTCTCTGGCTTAGCGCTGGGGGCATGCCGGGGGTCTGCGACTGGGGGCCACCTGGACCCGAGGGAATCTGGTACAGACTTTGAGGGGTCACTTTGGGTCCGTGGGAGGGGGGCATCATGTAGACGGAGTCTGCGCCGGGCTGTGCGGGGCCGGTGGTGGAGTAGGCTGGGTGCATGGATGTGTACTGAGCCGAGGGGAGAGGTTTGTTGGCGAAACCGGAAGAGGACGTGGTGATGGCACCAGACGCCGGGGCTAACATTGGTTTGGCGTAGGCGCTCTGAGGGGGGAGGGAACGCTGCACCTGTGAGGTGGGACAGGAAACTCCTGAATCTGTCGTGGAGTTTGTGGCCTGTTGCTGCTGCTTGCTGTCATACATGCCAACCAGGACCTTCAGACGGTTCCCGGGCACGATCCCTTGGCGGCCATGGAGTGAGCAGAGCCACCAGCCGTCCAGTCCCTGAGTGTCTCGCTCCAGCACGGTCATGATGTCGCCCTTGCGGAAGGACAGCTCATCCGGAGACTCAGCCACGTTGTCATACAACGCCTTGGCCAACATGTTCTGCGAAAGATAGGAAAACAAACATATGTGACCCTGATGTACACAAATAAAGTGGCTGACACTCATGAAAACATGCCGTTAGTAGCAGTTTGTCAGATATGTGGAACCTTGATGTTGTTACTGGACGGCACAGAAAGCAACACTCTGTGCTGGAAGATACCTCCTGGTGTGTTTTCCTGGTGTCTATTCATAGATTACATAATCTGCTATTACAAGGACACAGCCACCGTCTCCTGGACATATTTTTTGTGGTTTATTGACTTGTTTAATTATCCAAAGACCAATGTCAAAAAACCTAAAGCAGTAAACATGTTAAAAATATAGTGATATTTGATCAGACAACATATTGGTCTCATATCTGCTGCCACAACAAGTCTGTGTCTTTTCTTCAACTTGAAGGTATTCTGCAAAAAGGCAAATTCAGGCAGAAAATATCAAAATGTGTTTTTTCATGTGTGTGTGTACTATCATTAAGACCAGTTCCTCTGAAAAATGTTCAACAAAAACCTTGTATCAGACAGAATATAATCAGTGTACTGGAAAGAAGACATAAACAACAACCAAACTTAACTGGCAAATAAAACGACTGAAATCTTTTCCCAGTCTCATTCAGTCACCAATAGGAAGTAAAGTGTGCCTGGTGTTTAATAGCGTTGTGTGGTTTTTCCTTTCAACCCACGAGCAGCGACACCAGGATTATGCAACTGACGCTGGGGTGTCGGATGAATGAAAGTCTGAGTCCTTATTTCCAATTAAGCACCTTGTTCCTTCATTTACATCCAAACTTGCAGTTTCCATCAAACTCATGTTCATATTTCCAAACATCCATCTTTGTATCCGCTCCAGCAGTCAAAAAAGTGTTATTCCTTCCAGGTGGAAGACCTGCTCAACAAAGAGTAGTTCCCCCATATAGTCCACAGGAATTTATCCCGTTAAAATACACTGTGGGACATAATAAGTAAATCTACATTCTGCTCCAATAACTACCTTCAATTTACACGTTTCCACAGGACAACAGCATAGGAGTAAAAAAAAATAAAAAACAACAACCCAAAATTCTCCTGATTGCACACTTTTTAAAGTTTTTTCTAGGTTTTTCCTTTAAAGCCTCCTCGAGGAAGAGGTCCAAAGACCCAGGTCATCTCAGGACAAGGAAATATAAAACAAATAATGTAGTTGTGACACATGGGTCATTTCATAAAGCTAACCAACATTTGTTGAACAGAATGTCGATACATTCAAACGATAAGGTTTGGCATTGCCATCACTTTATGGATCAAATGTTCTATTCTTTATGCTTCATTCATTTCCATTTCAACACTCAATTCCCCGAAGCTTTCTAAAACGCACACACTGTCCGTTCCTGTGGAAGTCTTTGAAACTAAACCAATATTTGTCATCCATGCCTGACCTCGGCCTCTCTACTTTCTTTATGTGTTCAAGAACCACACCAGAATGGTACAGAGCGTCCTGGATCCAGGCCAGCTGCACGCACGCACGCACCCACGCACACACACAGATTAAACACTGATGGACACAGCCTGCGTCTATAGAGCAGGCTGCACATGTATGCATAGTATCTAAAGCAAGGAGAATCTAGATTTACAATTGGCTTCCTGGTTAAGGGCTTCGCACTACTGTAGGCAATGAATGAGACAGAGACCTCTGACTGTTGTGAATGAGTTTCATTAATTGGCAATAATTCACAAACGATTGCCTTCTGAAGGAAATACTCTCAAAGTCAAAGTCTCCCTTTTCTAAATCAACATTTAATTTAATCTTTCCAGGACCTGGACATAGATGTTTATCTAAACATTCAAAAGTGCATATGATAATTACCCTCCTCAATGGAAAACTTGTTGCATTTTGGTGTTCACTTACAACTGTACTTGGAGGAAAAGCAACTTTTTTGCAACGCTGCTACTGCGCATGCGCATCACATCTGTATTAAATAGTTCTTCTACACATAACCCACACTTGGACGTCTGCCCACTAAAATGTTTGTATGCTTCTATTGAGACGTTGTGTAACCGGTAATGCCACAGTAATGCTCAAGTTGCACGATAACCAGTTTAAAGCAAGTGGCAGCTGATCAGCACTTTTCAGGAAAGTTTTGAATTACACTTAATATACGGTCCCCTAACACCTCAGACGTCCAGCACCCCTGAGGTGTAAGAGGTAACTAGAAACCAAAAGAGCACACAGACTGAGCAGGATGTTCACTGTGAAGTTGGCAAAATATTGTGTTCAGTTGTTTCACTTTTCTTGAAAACCTGTATTTTTCTATAAAGCGGAGATGTGGTTAAACTTTACCGTGTAATATCATTTTTATATGCTTTTCTGTCATGGTATTTGCATTGCTTTACTCCTTTAACATTTACAATTTCTTTTTAAGTAAAACCGCACTGAGAAGATACATTTTTACATTATTCTTTCTCAACTTAACCCATTCATAATAAACCATTTCCAAGACCTATAAGGAACAAAATTACGGCCACCTACCCAATATTTTATATATATAAACTCTGAATCCATGTGTATTCTATTCTATTCTATTCTATTCTATTCTATTCTATTCTATTCTATTCTATTCTATTCTATTCTATTCTATTCTATTCTATTCTCCAAGCATGAAAGTCTTCAGCAGTTTGAGCTGGTTTGACCACAATGACCAGCCTTCACTCTCCACCTGCGTCAACAACCGCTGGCAGCCCTTGACCCCATTTGTGGTTCATTTCTTTTCCTTTTATGGACCACTTTTGAAAGACACTGACCACTGCCTATGCTGAAAACCTCACAGGAGCTGCAGGATTGGAGATGCTCTAGACCAGGGGTGTCAAACATAAGGCCCCATGGGCCAAAAATGACTGACAAGAGGCTCCAATCTGGAGCCAAACCATGTAGCAAATGTCAAAGAAAGTATTGATTTAAAAAGAAACAAAAAATCTTAAGAGTAGTAGAAGAGTAGCTTTAAAGTCCTGCTTTCAGGGTGAGTTTGTAAAAACACCCATGATGTAACAGCTGTAGAGGAGAGGTTTTATGTTTCACTGTATTTTGCATCATTAAATTTGACTTTATGTTGAGATTATAGTAATTTTCAGTAATAATCGTATACGCTGTGACACAACAAAGTAGGAGTTCAATGTTTAAATTTAAACGTTATTATAACAATATTTTACCTGTCTGGCCCACTCAAGATGAAACTGTGCTGAATGTGGCCCCTGAATTGAAATGTGTTTGACACTACTGCTCCAGACATTGTCGAACATGGCTGAAATTCCTAATGTTGTCCAGATTTTTTTTTCCTGCTTCTAACATCAACCTTGATGACAAAATCCAAGCCAAAGCCAAAATGTACTTTGTTGATTCTACAATATGTACAAGGCATACAGTGGACTAAAATTGCATTACTCTCAGATCATTTTAAAGTTAAAAAAATTGCCAACATTGGGGTATGCTGGCTGAACTAGCTGTAAATGGTGGGTAGGTTTCTGGTAGGGTGAATGTTTATATCTCGGAGGATAAGGGGAGGATGACACTGACAAGCTTCTCTCACCAAAGCACTGGAGGGTGCAGGCATGCCGCTATAGCACACAGTGATGCAGCTCGTTGGGGCCGGGGTTCGAGTAAGTGGTAACTGATGAACGGGACAGAAGTTGAAGTTGTGCGACGTCTTGCGATACGTCAGCAGGGTATAGAGGAAGGGGCTAAGCAAACGTCTTTGTGGGGGGCAACCGTGTTCATTATGATGTGTTGCTGCCAAACAATATTGCCTGGGGTCACCCAATAGGTATGGTTTAGTAAGACGATGCCAGCAAGAGCACCACACCAGGGGGAGGGCAGCCTTCTATATAGGTATGTTTTTGTATGCTCCAAATAAGCAACAAAGAGTTCAGACAATTCAAACGAGAGGTGATGCCTGTGATGTCACAGGACTGTGGTAAGGGCTTGTAGTCTAATGGTTTGAATTCCCCGCCGCAGGTGCCGTATGTCTTTGGTGTGGCTGAAACAATGAGCTACCCTTTTGGCCTCTCTGCTGTTGTGGGACAGGTTGTTCCCATCCATCTTTAAGGCCACCTGGTCTCCTGCTTTGAAGGCAAACGTCTTCGCCCCCAGGAGCCGGTAGATCTTACCTGTCAGTAAAGGCTCCTGAAGGTTTCAAGGGCCGGTACATCGTCAATACACTTGTCACTTGGCCGTTATAGTGTCTGTGTAATAGTTTAGGTCTATGGTGTTGCGGGAAGTAGCTTGTTTGGACACGTCAGCCTGTGGCGGTGAAACTAATTGAAAATGCACTTTTAAATTCATGTCTTACACAGAAATGGCACAAATGCTGAAAACGATGGAGTTCTCATGCCAAGTCACGAGCTGGCGCTGTTGGTTGTTTCTGTACTGAAACCTAACACACATATGCACACAGCAAACTATACGCTACAGGCACTGACAGTGGCGAGTACACACACAGACAAACCTGAAGACAGACGACATCGTTGGATTGTTATTCCGGGTGACAGTCAACAATAATAATACCAAGTCCCATGGTGTGCATGCGCAGTAGCAGCGTTTTCAGAAAGTTGCGTTCTCTTCCATTTTCTCAGAGACAGACCTTTTTTGCCGTTTTCAACAATGAAAGTTTTGCGTTTTCACTTGAAAACCTTGTGGTGTAAATGGGGCCTAAATGTCCATTTGCTGCCTACCTATCCTGCCCACTAGCAGGAGCCATGATAACAAGATAATCCGTGTCATGTATCTCACCTATCAGTGGTCAATAAGTGAAAGCTAATCAATGTATAACATTGCTGAAACATGCCTATTTTCATACTTCACTTTCAAATCCACACGGCAGCACATCATGGTTCTTCAAATCTTCCTTCCATTCAAACGTCTGAACAGCCTGAAAGCCAACGTAGCAAAGTCACTCTGGACTCTTTCACAAGGACTGTATGTGCCCTCTGGGTTTCTTCATTGAGAGTGCAGTGTGTGTGTGTGTGTGTGTGTGTGTGTGTGTGTGTGTGTGTGTGTGTGTGTGTGTGTGTGTGTGTGTGTGTGTGTGTGTATTAGTGCCACAGATAATTTTTTCTTTCAGTCTGCTTAAATGAGCTGACACTGCTACAATGTGATTTCACACACACACGCCTGCACGCACGCACACACACATATGCTATTGGGATATTGGGAATTTGGGATATTGAGCTGCTCGCAGGTAAAATGATGCAGGGCGTCACTTTAAAAGTCCCGATTTTATGAATAAAGCTTCTTGTAGTGTGCTTCACAGGAAAAACGTGTTCTTACAATTATTTGCAGATACTTTGTGGAGTTTCACTTTTGAGAACGCAGTACTGGCAATGTCTGTTGTTTTTGTTGTTCTTGGACAATATTTGTTCAACTGTCAAATCATGTACTGTTGTAGCCGTCGCTGCCCCGATGTTTTATGCGCATGCTTGAAAATCATGTTAAGCTCTTATATTAAGTTAATATTTTATATAATATAACAATATCAATGTTAAAATTTAAGATAAAGCTGCTCAGTTTAATTGATCTAACAACGGTTGGTGTTTGGATTAGTGTGTTGACTGTAAATCATATATTTAGAAGTAGCCAGGGTACTGTCTGTTATTGTCCCATCAGCTCCTCCAGAGCACTGTGATCTGGATGACAATCCTAATCTGGATGCCCACTGCCTCCTGGAAATGGAAATAGAAAGATGAGTGTCACACCTATTTAAGTTTTCATGTTAATTAGGTGTGATCAGTCAAATAAGAGCAAGAATAATCTTTGGCAAATACAATTATTTTCTATTACTTTAGTGCAAAGAATGAAAGTTTTTATTCATTGTTATGATATTTTTACGTGAACTGAACGGGCTGGAAACGTTAACTTACAGCATCGACACTATGCTATTTTAATCAATGCTGATGAAATACAGTAAAAAGTATAGTGCTTTATTTTGAGGTCTTCAGCGAGCATGTTTGTATCGATTCACCGTTAAAGTTTGGCTCTGATGCTAAAACTTCTTCATCTATGTTGATGCGTTATTCCTGCCCTGTAGGCTCTAGTCGCAACGTCTTACCCAGGAATAAAAAATACGGATCTACTAATACCAGTATCAGAACCGACACCAGACACTGGTATTGGTATTGGATGCATGCATCTGTAACGTCGCTGGCCGGTACACAAGCGAGCACGCTGTTTGGAGATTCTTTAACATTAATGATGACAAACGTAAGACATTCTGTTAATGATGTCCTAAAATATCAAGAGGAGGAGGAAGATAATTCCTACAACAGCAGCAACTTCATCAGCAGAGACATTTGGACCAGCAGAGTTCAGCCCCGACGTCGCTCGTTAGCTTAACTGCTCTGCACATAACTCCAGGCTACATGCTACATGCTACATGCTACATGTTTCAGGGCTCACATACCAGTGATGCTACCTGCCACACATGATTGAAGTCTGACTGAGTCATTAACAGCTCGGTGCCTCGGTCTGCAGCACACAGAGGAGTGTGGATATTTGAGGCTGTGCAGACGCGGTTCACTGTGACATACAGCCTTCGCACACTGTTTTCAAAACGAATAAGATTTAGGCTTTATGGTATTTAATAGGGACTTGTATCAGTATTCAATATCGACTAGCTAAAGATATTATCACAAGTATTTTGTCTAGGTACAAATCTAGATTTGATCAATGTCAGGCCTCGATGATGGAACGTTCAGTCTCATCACAGTCCCACAAGAAAGTAACGCCGACTATTTACACACCTTTGCTCACACGCTGTATGATTCACATTTCAGTCGTCAATGACATAAAACATCAGGTGGAGAATCTTCTCAACTGAAACAGATGCAGAAACAGATCCGAGCAAACATCAGGTGTTAGTGAGCGGGCTGATTATCTTCTGACTAATCGATCGATGGACTCCAGCTCTATTAGATTCCTCAGTGTGTATTGGGAGCGAGTCTATGAGATAGGAGAGTCTGCATTATTGATAAAGAAGAATCGATCAGCAATTGAGAAGAATTGAAATTGACGAGTCATGAAATCCACGAGACCAACATGTTTCATTGAAAGTGAATTTGAGTTTCTTTAAAATCTCTGTAATATATTTGGTCAAAAGTAAAAGACTTAGATAAACCAGTGTGCTGATCTTTTCTTCTGTTCTTCTTAAAATCTTCGAGCACAAACGAAGGAGAACAGAAGTCTTCATTTCAAGCGGAGGCATGTCGCGAAATACACTGTTACCGTAGCAACCGAGAACCCGCCGCCGCTCTCATCAGCGCTCCCCCCACAGCCTCATTTACAGTCGCATCCCGTCGGGTCCCGAC
>OMNM01029521.1:1023-19821 GCA_900302745.1 Parablennius parvicornis | reverse complement strand
GTGTGGGGGAGCTTGCCAGGTATGCAGGCATTGTGAGAGTGGAATAATTAGGTGGAATAAAATGTTTTTCTGGCTGAAAGCGCGGAGTGGAAGATTAGCTCCCCGGAGAGAGGATTTAAAAAAAAATTCAACCTTTGTAACGCTGTTGGCTTGAGGACGGCTGCTGAAATGAAATCGAATAAACGAAACAGAAAAGATAAATGGGCATCTTGAGCGCCAACAGTTGTGAGACTTTCCCACCTCTTTCAGTGGCTCCACGGGTCTTTAATGCCTGGAAGGTAGAGTTCAGCTCCGAATGGATGTGGCTAGAATGAAGTAAATGATATTAAGGTGCAATAATCAAAAAGCAGCTGTACTGAAGGTAAATATGAGTTTTACTGGTTTTCGGGGTTCACTGGAGTTGGCATTTGGGGCATTTTATTAGGGGCTATTATAGAAGTTAAATGACCTATGTGTGTGTAATGAGATTTAACCCTTTACAGGGCACTCATAGAAATATCAGTGAACACTTTTTAAATCTGTGACTTGTAAATTAAGATTGTGTTGTATTGTGTTGTATCTGTGTAGAGAATTTATTATTTTTTTTTTTAGAAATTCAACTTTCACAAGCACTCAAACCTTTTTCACCAATCTTACCTACGTAGGCGCGGTGTGGTTGCGACACTGACACCTGCCGTCGTAAACATGCAGTCAGCTGTGACGGGTTTCCCGAATTAGCGATCAGCAAGGGTGGGCGGGGCCTGGCAGGAGCTGAAGCAAAGGTCACCTGAACAGTGATGGACAATGAAATGTGGTGTGTCAATATTCAAGGTTTGGGGGTACGTGTGTATTATACAGGCAGGAAAGACTTTGTCACCACACAGCCAGGATGAACTAGTCAGCCATTGAAGGAGCTCTCCAGTGCTCTCAGGGCGTCTTTCTTGGCGTTGTTCAATAGAGAAGACAACTTAGCCGTCATTCTCCTTTTTCCCACCTCCTCCACTTGGTTTGAAGGAGGCATCCCAGGACAGAGCTGACCTTGTAGATGACCTTGTCTTGTCTCTTCCTCTCCACAGTTTAGATACTGCTTCCCCAGACTTTGCTCAGGAGCCTCTAAACGTTTCGCTAAGCAGGTTGCCTCCTACCCTTCATGCAAAATGAAGCGATGTTGTCTGTCCAGTCCAGTTTATTGTTCAGGTGAACACCCACGTCTTGCACAAACTGTAAATAATTCAACTGCCTCCAGAAATCTGATTGAGACATTATGTGATGAAGTCAGATGAGAAAAGTCAACTTCATAATTTTGTTGTTCAAACGGAGCCTTACAGTAATTCATCTTGCTTTTACGCCCACGCAGCGTTTGCCAGTTTGAGCTTGTTTTTGAGCAGGTTGGGCAGAAGTGAAATTGCAGTGGTCTGGTTTTTACATTAGGTTGATTATTAGAAAATATTCCAGACAAAACATCCACAAAACTGTTGCAATTTTATTGCATAGTAATGACAAGGTGCAGCTTTTGCAGTCAACCAAGCCCAAGAAAGATGGAAAGCATACTTTAGTGATCCCTAAGGGATATTATTTAACTGCATTTAACCCATCCTATAAGATTGTGGGTTCAAGGGTCTCACTAAGAGATCCACAGTTTCTGTTAGCAACGCGATTGGAACCTCCAAATTTCTAATCTCATTCCACTTCTTTAACCTGGAGGCCACCACTGCCCACAATTCTCTGCATTTGACCCATCCTATTACTAGGAGCGGTGGGATACCACCTTACAGTGCTCGGCTACTTCTTTGGTCAAGGGTCTTGCACACAGACCCCCAGTAGTGACCTGTCAGCTGTGAGATTCAAACCTGCAAACCTCAGATCTCAAATCCGCTTTTCCAGCCTCAAGGCCACCACTGCTCACTGAGGTGTGGTGTATATAATACAGCTGTGAAGCTTTTTGATGTGTTCATTACAATTTAACGTGAGTTTGTAGAGAAGTTTTCACTTTGGTTATTCTTATTGATTTGGCGTGTTTTATGTTGTGTTTTGGGCTGGAAACTGTCAGTCAAATCTGGCAACCTTTCCCCAACATTACCAACATTTTGCCTTTTTGTAGTCTGTCTCTGTCTTCATCTTTACAGCCACTAAATGTCTCTGTACTTGGAGAACTGGTGAACATCTGAACATTTTGTGGAACAAGCTACTTTAAGAAGGTTACATTTTACTTACAAAAAATATTTAATAAAAGGTTTCTTTTGGCAAGAAGTTGTTCAGGGATACAAAATGCTCCATTCAGAGACCTTTAAAGTTGATTACAGCTAAGCTGGCTATGTAAATAGCTGCGAGGTATGAGAGTTTGTTTCGCTTTGTGGAAAACAAAATGTGAAGGTGCTGAAAAGACGAGTGAACGGCAGGATGCGGACACACACTTGTCAGTGGGTCAACTTTTTGAACAGTAGCTTGCAGTTAGCCTCCTGTAACGTTCTTCCTGTGCGATCACTGCACGGTCTCGCAGAAAACGCTCATGCAATACAAACACAAGCTGAAGGGGCTTAAACATCGGGGGTAGTTGCCCTCCTATGAATCTTTAATAAGCAGGAAAAAGAGACCAATCAAAATCCACACACACATGCATACTCACACACACACGCACTTCTACACACTCACAAACTTAATGAGGGGTGTCTCAGACGTGGTGCTTCAACTGGTGCCAGCAGTAGTGGGAGAGGGGAAGGTGTGTGTGTGTGTGTGTGTGTGGGTGGGTGTACAGTGTGGTTGGGGTGTCTGAAGGTGTGAATCAAACACTTAACTCAGTGGCTCCATTTCTTTCCTGAGAATCACACAAACTCATATAAGCTGCATATTTCTCCACGTTTGTGGGAATTCCTCACCTCAAACTATAGTTTACTAATCACACACTCACCCTACACTTTTCTCCCCAACTGAGAGGTGACATTTCCATTTATTGCATTTACTGCTTTGGAAATATGTCAAACTTAGTTCTGTTGCCACGGCTGCTCATCTTTATATTGCAAATCTGCTGACGAACCATGCTGGTGTTAGCATCACACACTGTACTAGCATGCCTAATTGAATCGCCATTGTAGATATCCATCACAAATAAAGGCTCTGATTTCCTACCAGAGCAAGAAGGTCTATATCCCTACTCCCTACCGGAACCAGGGTCTGTATACCTACCCCAGTCTGTACTTTCCTTTTCTCTCTGCTGTCCAATCACCATATCTGGAATATCGGAACGCTGCCACCTCTGAGTCTGGTTCTGCAAAGGTTTCTTCCCGTTCGAGAGAGTTTTTACTTTCTACCATTGCTTACACTTCCTCATGTGGACCTAAAGCACCTAGAAATGACTGTGTTGAATTTGGTGCTGTAAAATAAAGTTGAATTGAATAGAAGGAAAGGCTTAGAGGGCCCTCTGGTGGCTGGAGTAATTATGAAACAAACATTGTATGAAACAAGGAACGTAACTGGATATAGAGGAAGCAGTCTGTGTCAGGGAGTGAACACTGGACTTAGTGGAAGATCTGACTGGATTAGTCCACTGTGAGACCACACATAAATGTGACTATTGTGAGTGACTAAAATAATTTCAAAAATTGATTTGTTGAGAATAACTCAACATAAAGGAACTCATCAGTGTAATTTCAAACTCATTTGGTTCTGTGCAAAGTGATTTATTAGTATAATGCAATGCTGAAATTATTATTGATCACAAGTCCAACCAACCAGCCAGCACAACCAACTGCTATAGAACCATCTATAATCCTGACTCAAATCATCCAACATCATCACTGAAAGAAGACAAACTACATGTGATATTAAAGCTGTTATACCCATGTTAGATTCTTCCCTAAAGCCACATTAATCCCTGTGCACTCTACCAACACTAACTGCTTTTAAATGCTGCTATTATAATGTGTTCTCTCAGAAATTGCAGCAATTGCTTTATTTGTTGCTAAAAAACATCTGTTGTTGTGACAAGTTAAAAAATCATTTTAGAAGGAAGCCAAGCTTATTCCAGCTCATTTTCATTCATTTGTCGGTGCGCGAAGTTGCAACACCCTCGCGGAGCCTGGTTGACATAAGCGCTGTACTTTACATCAAATGCACCAAAGTACCAACGTCAGCACATAATTATACTTTCAATTGGGTCTAAGTGCAGCAAATTTAGATTGAAGGTTGTCAGCATCAAGAAGCCTGCACTCTGCAATTTCCATGATGGTTAAATTTTATGGGAATAATTATAAAAAACTCAACAGAGATCCCATTATTTTATGTAAGAGAAAACTAGAGAGAAGTGTACTTGTGTACATAAAGATATCTTGTTTAAATCAGCTGCAAATGGATGGTGCACAGTGCCTGTGTCAGTTTTGAGATGAGATCCATCTGTCCTGAAGTGTCCACTCCAAGTGTATTTGTGTCTCCCTCGGGCCTGAGCTGTTTCTGCAGCACTCAGGATCTGTTTGTTGTTCCTTCTGCTCGCACAGCCAATTAAGGTTAATATGATAGACAAGAGTTAAGCACATAAAAGCGTCTGAGGCTCCCTGGCAAAATACTTCAGACGAGAAGTACTCCAAATGAGTGTGCGGGTTCGTCCATGAATGTGTAAGACAGGTCGTATGAGACCTGGAGCAAACCTCGGGGTTGTAAATTGTCAACGGCGTCTCGAAAAAAGAAAATCCCTTTGAAATAAAGATATATCAGCCAGTATTTGTGGAATGCACGCTTGAACCTACCTGATACACTCAGACATGTTTATTCACCTCCACCGCTTTACTTTTTTTTTTAATGTCTTTTTGTGTGTTCCCACAGAGCAGTGGGAGCAATAAAGTGTGAAAGGCGAGCCAGCTGACTATAATGTCTCTATTACTTTTGGTGTTGTTGAAAACAAACTTTACTGCTTTTGGCGTTATTACAAAAATGCACTCTACCCTCTCTCAGCAAACTTGTTTTTGTGTTTACAGATAAAAATCCTGTAAGAAAAAAAATGAGGGAAAAGCTTAATGGAAAGTTAAATCTGAAGATATGTTAACATTAGTTTTATTATGCTACCCGTCATTAATCTGAATTAATTAGCAATTAATAGTCATTGTTTATTTACATTTACAAGTGTCTCTAAAGATATACAACCAATTACAAACAAAGGCAAAACTACAACAATGTGACATAGAAACGTCATAAATCACAAACCAACCAAAAGTGGAATTATAATCCACACAAAGACACAACAAAACTAGAAAATCACTCAGAGAGCGCAGACCTCCGCCAAATGACGTTTTCAATGTTAAAATTTTCCAAATTCAAAGTGCCTGCATATCGTTAATCTGGATCAGAGCCAGATGAAATTTAGCACAATTCAGGGCAATGATCCTCCAAATATACATGTCAAATTCAAGAGAATTGAAAAAACAATTATATGAGTTATGATTTTTTGAAACTCTTAAATGGGGTTTCCAATGTTCATTTATGGAATTTTTCCTGACCTTATTCTGAATCCGGTCCAGATGAAATTTTGCACCCTACTAGTTATGACTATCCTACAGATAACTAAATTTCTACATGTCAATTAGATATGATATCCAAGAGATATGATTTTTTTTTAATACGGCTCATTGATGAGTAAAGGGGAAAAACAGGATATCTGTTATTTTTTTGTATCCAGAAGGTTATCTGGATCACTCTCAAAATTTAATGGAATCTAAGTTGGGTGAAGACACATTTTCAGAATTTTTTTTTAAGGAAGATGCCCTCAGCAGTTTTTGCATAATCCTACTAACAGACAGACAGACAAACAAACAAACCCTTGCAAAAACATAACATCCTTGGTGGTGGTAACAAATCGCAACCCAACTAAAAATTAACACAAACATAATACAGAAAAAAAATAGACAGATATGTGAAACAAAACACAAAAAATACAAACACATGATAAAGAACTACAAATAAGTCCCAAATAACAACAAAACATACAAAACAAAGACAAAGAAATGTTAAATAATATCAAAGAAATACAAAAAATCTACAAAGAAAACCTAAATAACTACAAAAAATACAAAAACAACTACAAAAAAATACAAAACAACTACAAATGAATACCAAATAACTATAAAAAGACCATAAAGAGGCATAACTACATATGTAATTACAAATAAACACATAAACAACAACAAAATCATCTTGACAAGAAGGCAGCAAAGATGTAAATCACCATTAACATGGTTAACGCACAACAGCTATGAACAAAGAGGCTCAAGGTTAAAGAACTCAACAATATCTACAAGAACAACTGACAAACGTCACAGAAAAACTACAAAAGACAAAAATACAATGAAGCACCATGAAGAAATGTAAATGTATTACAAACACAAACTAATAATTTTATAAAATTTGGCTCCAGATTAATTCTTTGGTGGCACGTGGTAGAAGTGATTGTTTTGTTCATAAAGATGCAGACAACTTGACATAGAGGACCCACACTTCAATTGCCATTGGATGGTCTACATGTCACTGAGCCTGAAGCTTTAAAAACTAGATCAGAGAGTTTGTGTTTCACTATTGATTGATCGGCTGTATTATTAAATCTACCTTGAGCTTTGATTTTACAAAGAAAGCGTTTGTCTTTTCAGCTGCTGAAACCATGCTCACCACCAAACTGTGGCCGTCAGGTTTACATGACAGCTTCTGTAACCTCCCAGCCTGATCTCATCTCCAGTGTTCTTTACACATGCGAGACCCACCGCACATCCGGGGCAACGGTGGTCCACTGTATGATGATCTGCAGCACTGTGTGGTAAGAAGTGAATCCTGCCCGGTGTGCCCAGGAGATTCAGGACCAATTCAAGGTCTCACCTATTAAAAGGAAACAGATCACCACCTCAAAGAGAGGGCAAAATCCCCTCTAATAGCTGCAAAGGCCCAACGCAGACCCACACACTCACTCACTCACTCACACACAAGAAAGACAGACAGTGATGAATTGTACTGGGAAAATCCCCGAAGCACAGATCCTTCAAAGGCAAAAAAAAAATACACACCAAAAAAAAAACCAAAAAAAAAAAAACCTGCAAAGCTCTTCAAGGCAGATCCTCACAGCACTCAGGGAGTGTGTGTTTTCCTCCAGTGAGGAGAATTAGGCCGAATAAAAGCACTGGAAAGTCATTCAGACACTTTATTAAGATCTCAAGTCATAAAGCCACTGGAAAGCCATCGGATCCACGACAATTTGGGCGCCGTCTCCTATGGACGGCACTCAAGAGGCCTGATGCATAGCGTACATCTGGGATAGTGCTTTAGCGCCGAGTCTCCTATACTGGGGTCCGGTTGAGAAAACACTTGCGGACGTGAGTTGCAACCAGCATTTCGTCTGCGAGCCAGCGCCATTTCAGTCCAACCAAACGCCACGGCAGCTGAAGCCTGCAAGCGTTTCCACAGCACTGCGTCGAACACATGGGAACGGCGGACACACTGCAGTCACGCCAGAAAGGTTTTGCCCTGTCCAAAAGTTACCAGATATGGTCATAAAGCGTCAATGTACTGTATCATGCACTGGTCCAGACACACACTACAAAAAGCCAGCCCATAAAAAACAATACAGGTAAGACCAGAGCAGAAATGGAAAAATTTTACAACGTATAACTGACATATAGTACTTTTACTTGACTTAAATACAGGTGTTTTTGCATGTCTAGCCAAACCAGCATGAATGAGCAGGTTTATTGTCTGTTTACAGAGAACAAGGTCACAAGCGGTGTGTTTGTACTGTTTGATGATATTTCAATCAAAACTAAAACTATAACGAGAAAGAAAAAAGAAGGAAAAAGAAAACAAAAAAGAAAAAAAGACGAGGAAAAAAGAAGCAAAAAGAAGAAAAGACAAAAAGAATAAAAATAAACCCATAACAACTTGGTCTGTCTGTTTAATTATTTTTCAGGTTTGCAACGCCGCAAAGTGCAGAACACAAATATACACACAATTACAGCTTGTGACTAGAATGAAAAAAAGACTACAAATCTGAAGTGGACTCAAAATAAAATGCATCCCACAAACACACTCATAATTACCAATGCATCCATTTCTATATCAGCCAATCTTTTGTGAATCATTCCTTAAGACTGCTTGTTTTCTGTCCTCTGAATACTTTGTTATTCCTGCCATGCAAATTTGCATCCTGTAGCTTTGTGGTACTTTATGATCATTCAGGCAGGCTGACTTTAACACAGCCTACATTCACTCATACGCACCCAGACAGACTCACACACACACACACTTTTATAAGCTATTTAACACAACAGTTACAAAGCAGCAGTGATTCTCTTACAAGCTCCATGCAGAGTGAGGAACGCCCCCCTTCAGATTGTTTACTGTATTGAGTTAGAATATTAAAGTTCACAAGTTTTGATTGTTTTGTTATGAACTTTTTCTGGATTTTCATCTTGGTTTTGTATGTATTTAAAAAAGTTTTTAAAAAAACCCCTAACAACTCACCTTTTTGTTCGGCTCTAACATGAGTGTTTGGATACTGTCGAAGTCAACACGCCTCAGTTAGCATCCTTTCTTGGGTTACACAGCTGTCCCGTAAAGCCTTCCTCTTCCTATCTCTGTATAATGTGTCTTTCTTTTCTCACTGCACTTCCCTGTCGCTGTGTCTGGGCCTTGTAAAAATTTACTCTCACCAGATGCTCTTTGCCTTGTTAAGCTCAAGTCTATTTGTCCCATTGTAGTTCAGCTCGGTTAATAAGCTGCGCATGGCTGAACACGGAGTCAACAATTCAAGAAGCTCCTCTCAGCTATGTGCGGTGTCGGTGTCAACTTCCTGGGGACTCTCGACTCCTGAAAAGAAAAAAAAAATCATATGAAGTGAAAGTGATGGTTAGCTTGTTCAGCTAATATCATGCGTTCGAATATATGTGCTTGATGACGCTGCTGATACCTTTTAATCTCTTTTAGAATAGAATCGGTATGATTGGGTATACATTAAAAAAAAAAATCAACTAAGCAGCTGTTCAGTTTACATATAAGAAATATGTTTGATTGACATCAGCATATTGAGTTTCTCGTTTTTAAAAGGTACATTCAAATACATGTGCAGATAACAGTAATTACGTTTGAACAGATTTAGAGTTTACTTTTACAGCGTTGTTTTTTTTACGCACGTATTCCAAACTAAACTTTAAAAGCCGGGCATTAAGTCATTTATTGTGTTTTTATGTCACTAAGATTAAAACATTTTATGATGCTTCTACTTCCTTCTTCTCATCTGTGGGATTTTGAATGACTGAATGAGCTTGAATTCAAGTCAGCGGGTAACAAAAAGTGTCACAGATATACTAAAATAAACAAATAGGTTTAGATATCAATATATCTTTAATAAAATACGTCAGTCGTAATTTGTCAAGTTTTTTTTTGTCTCCAAGTGAGTCGGACTGGAGGTTAGCTTTTCTCGTTATGTGCTTGAGTGTCAAAATGTGCTGTCTGGGTATTTTCTTGGCTGTTTTTGTACATTTCTTAGTAGAACAAAGCTAAAACATCCAAACTCCCCTCTCTGTTCATCTCATTTGTTCTCCTCCTGCCTTCCTCTTCATCCTCCTCCTGACACCTGAACAAAGAGCAGCGGGCTCTGACGTTAGCCTGACGTCCACCCGGCTATTTCCTTTCCTCGCCCTCGCAGTCTCAGACATGGTTGACGGAGAGAGAGACTGCGACATAACCGAAAAAGCATCCTGTCTGCGTCCTCTGATAGATAAAACTTGTCAGTGGAGGATATGAAAGGTTTGTAGTCAGACACCGGAGCCTCTACATTACAGTGTCTGAGCTCCTTGTAAGCACAAGGTTTCTGTAACTCTATCTCCTCTGACTGGTTCACCGTGTCTCCAGTTATCCCCTTCTTATGACTCTTACTGTGCCAGAAGGACCACGCTGAATTGGAAGTTAATGAGAAAATAAAATATGGTATTGGACATGTGTGAGGGATCACATGACGGGGACATTTTATTGTAATCTTTGTTTAGATCTGGAATTACTTTTCCCTTCACTTTTCTGCTCTTCCTGTGTGTCTTCAGAGATGAGTCACACTTGTAAATGCAGCGATTTTACTGCCGTAGGTATTGCCTTACAGGAACTAACTTCAATAGGATCGGACACGAGCAGGGGTGTTTTTAACCACCCCTGGGGCTTTGGGTAAGAGGCACCATGTGTGGGCCCCCCTGACTCTCTCGATTTCTCTTCATTTTCCAACCTGTTTAACAGCAGCAAAAATCAAGTGGCTAGTATAGGGTGGTGTTAAGAAGACGTCCAATGTTTTGTTGAGGCTTGTTAATGCTCTTTGTATGCATGAAACAGATGTTATGATTCTTTTTGTTTTTTCTTCCTAAGACATCTTACCAGCCCTTGTGTTAAGTTTCTAGAAATTAGTCACAGGAACAAGCACAGAAATAACATGCTGACCTGGAAGCAACACTGTTGAAGACAAAATATTAATCGAAACCAAAGAACCAAAGAAATCGGGATAATTGTTGTCAGTATCGGAAGTCAAATCTTTCATCTCCAGTTGCTGTAAAACTTTTGTGCTTTCATGGGGATTTATATGGTGTCAACAATGCTTGTTATCCAAGATAAATCTGTCAGCCTATGAATTGAAATAGTTGAAATTTTGGTAACATCAACGTCAGCAAACCCCAAAATATTTTGGCTGCTCGTTTGCATAGCTGTAGCAATTTATCACAGCAAGAGCAAATCATCATTCCAGCTTAACAGCTTCCAGACCGATGGTTACTGGTTTAACAAACACTTCCACAACCGTGAAATGTGACTTTTCTGCAATGTTTGAACCCGTGATGGGCGTTGTAGCCATTGTCTCGGTGTTTCCTGACCCGGGGGGGCGGCTCGGCTGGCACCGGGTTCCTCTGGTTAGCATTGGGGCCATTTAAAGCTGATTATACGGAGCTGGCTGTGCCATAAAGGTTCCCTTCATGACCGATCACCCTGACAAACCGCACGTCCCACTGTCAATATGACGGCTGTTGCCGGGCCGGCCGAGCACAGTTTGCTGGAATGTGGGGAGTTTAATCAGAAGACAAATGCCATATTTTGAGCAGTTTGTTTTTACGGCTCAGACGGGGGGCATGTGTGTGTGTCTGTGTGTGTGTGTGTGTGTGTGTGTGACAGTGTGTGAAGTATTTCACTGAGCATGTCTCTTTGAGTTTGAGCTGGTGTCATATAAACATGCATTCAACATGTATTTTCAGTGTACATGAGAAAAACATGGAAATGTGTGTATGCAAATAGATTTTTTAAGTATGTGTGTGTGTTTGTGTATGTGTGTGTGTGTGGCCACCCATGACGGCTGTGGAGGCTCGGAGTCACACAGCTTGAATCAACAGCGAGACAAAACACATGTGAACCCCGCTGAGTTTCTCTGTAAGTAGCCAGTTAATGGACCTGCCCTGAAAACACAAACAGCACACAAACGCACAGTCGCGCCCTTCATGCATCTGCGCTGTTTTGACAGTTCTGTCTCATTTTGTTAACAATGAAAGCGCTTTGGGAGGGAAACCTGCAATGAATGTTCCTCGGTGGGAAAACTGACCTCCGCTCACGATCTGGAGCCTAATGAACTTCTGATGCACTTCCCGCCTCGGCGGGACCTGTGACTTTTTTTGTGTGTATTTTCTTGCCCTCAATCACCATGTTTATTGGAGGAAAGAAGACAAATCTGAAAGTCCTTGAAACAACAGTCTCGGGGTAAATGATGGCTTTACGTTCTTGTTTGGTCAAGTTGAGTTTCCATGCTTTCTTTCAATGTGCTCAATAATGTATCATTACTTACACTGAAATGTCAGTACTTTTAACAGTAATGAACAATGGAACTGATTGCTTGCAACAGTCATTCAGCTACCTGAGGATAAGCAGGAACCATCACTGAAATCATGAAACCTTTTTTCAGGGGCAAGTGTCTGTACTTTAATAAACACAGTACAATATGTTCATATCAATATTTTGCTCAGGTCCAAATGCAAAAGGAATGAGAAATACACATCCAACTGATATGAAGTACCAAAGGCATGAAACAAATATCATGAGACACATAAGTCTTGACACAAAATGCATCCAGTCGATCAAGTTTTAATAAAAAGGAGAAACGTCTCCCTATTAAAGATAATTTAAAAGTAAAAGGAGCTGTGGTTCTGATGTGAGTAGGGATCACTTTCAACCGAGGACATTTGTCTTCAGCCAAATATAGACGGCCATTTAGTTTAAAATTTTCACTAAACAAATAATAAATAATGTGGATATGAACTGAATTAAAATCAGACGTAACCTCTGCGAACATTAAATATGAGACAGGTTTTGGCAGAGATTGAAAGGAGACCTGTAGACTTTGTCTCAGTTCTTGTAAAAGATGCGGGATAAATAAATGCAAACCGGTTTTTGTGGCAATTTTTCCTTAAACACATTTAAAAGCCCGTGGCTGACGGTGCCAGGTCGCCTGTGCTGGCTTCTATAGGTTTGGAGAGATTGTTATGCCTTCTCTACAGCCCTTGACATCTTGTGTAGCTGCATTTGTTTCCCTAATTGATTGTTGATTAGTTTGATTTGAGACAGGCCCATGACGACAGCCTCCAGAAATAAATAAACTTGAATTCGAAGTAGAATATGAGCAGCTACCTCTGTCGTGGCCAAAGACTTAAGGAAAATATGCATTAAATCAGCTCCAAGGTGAACACGCAAACTGTATTCATCGTAATTAGACAGAGTGGATGTGGATAAAGTTTGGTTTTGTCCACAGTGGTGGGTCTGTTTTATCCAAACCTTCAACTCTGCGGCTCGTAGATGCATTTCCAGACCCCGAGGGGACGCCATTCTGGCCTGGAGGTGGCTTTTAGCCGGGTCAAGTCGACATTGCCTTGGAATCGGGCCAAGCACGCTCTCTAACCACAATGCTGTTGATGTGGAGGGGATAAATAACAGAAATTTGTGTCTTCCCATGTCGATAAGTTCAACCCACTTACTGGAATGCTCTTTTCCACATCCCGACGGACTCGAATAACCTCCCAATATTCAGTGTGTGTCAAAAACCGCAAAGAGTTCAGCCAGATGCACAACAATGCAGATCCTAACCATTGAGAAGACACACCCTGAAATACAAGAATGATGAATGTACCTGTAGGTTTAATATCATTTTGGTATCTGCACATTGTTACGACTTCCTCCCTTTAAAGAAGCCATTCGCGTTTTCTACCCTTGGTGAAAAACAATGAGGCAATCTATCACAATAAGCGTAGAGACGACATGTTTATCCTCGTGTTACTGTGCTGAGTCGTGTTTTCATATCAGGAATGCATGACACTACGCTCGGTTTCCTACCGATCACCTGATGCCCGCAGGAGGGAAACAGAAGCGAGGCAGGAAACGATCCCTCACAATGCTCATAGCTTTATGCACTCTGGCACCTCCAGGATCCAGAAATATCTACCGTCTTTTTTTTTTTTTTTTTTTTAAGCCTGCAAATGTTATCAAGTGGATAGAAAGTGGGTGCCTGGCTGGAGGTATTCTTAGTGATCAGATCAGGAGAGATTTTTGTCATATTAATAAACCACTGTTGTTTTTAATCAGTTTAGCTGTTTTCTTTTTTTCTGTTTTTAGTTGTCTCAGTCATTTTTTGTTATGTCTTGCCATGGAGATGGCTTCTTTTCCCCGTGTGACTTTGTTCCTGAGTACCTGAGCTCTGCACTATTTAGGCCCTGTTTAAATGACATTTTTACAATGAAAACTGCATTGTGTAAACAAGACAATGTTTTCATGGTTTTTTTTCTTCTTCAAGAAAGCTTCACATTTACATAACGACATTTTGAAAACATTGTTTACACAATGCAGTTTTCATTCACTACGGCTGACCATTTACAAACATACATATAATATGCACTGATTTAATGCATTTCTCTTCATGAACGCTCAAAAATACAATCCGATTTACAGCATTTGCTTGACAGCAACACATTTGAAAAGGCGATGCCTATCTCCTCAAACTAATTGCGTTTTTTTCTTCTTTTTTTCCGCCAAATTCAGATTTATTTGCTGCAAGGTTCCAATATGTTTAATAATTTCTCCTAAAAGCAAATTAAACTCCCTTATATCACTTTTGGTATTGTGCTGGAGGCTCATCCAATCACTCCCTGGCGTAAATCAGGCTTATAACAACCAATTCCTAATGTGTCCTCCAATCGTATTTTATTGCGAGATTACTTTTTGCTGTGAATAACCACAAGGGCAATAAATCCAAGGTGACTGAACACAAATATGGATGTGCTTTGCTGCATAAGAGTTTAAGTTAGAAAAGCAGAAGTTGGTTAAATGGCCTGTAACCCTCCCTGACACTGATACCCCACAGCAGGGTGAAATAAATGACTCTGCTAATGTCTATTCAACATTTCTCTTTTTCTCACTGCTACATTTTCACCCAGCCAGGAAATCCACAGTTGGTATGATCTAGCCCATATCTACAGACAACACAGGCCAGCCTTCCAGCCGGAGTGCAGAGGGGAATTTTGAATGGCGGTCAAAAGAGATCATGTTTTGTGTCCCGTTCAGCGGTTTTGGGAGAGGAAAGACGGAAATCAAAGAAGCGTCTTTGGTTGAAACAAAGATGGTCTGTCTCTCGTCTTAGGCTTGTGATTAATGGAGACATGGCGAGGGTACAGTAACTCAGGGAACATGCTCATGGGCAGACGAACAGAGCCCGGGCACCTGCAAACGAGGCACACGGATATAATATCCGTCACGGAGAGACGGGATGACACGTTTTGTACGGTGAAAGGCAAACCCCCACCAGCCGGCTCAGCTGTGTTTCCCAGGGCATGTGTCTTTGGCAGGGTAACACACACGAACACGTACGCGCACACACACACACACACACACACACACACACACACACTTGTAGTGCTATCTTCGTAGGGCCGTCTTATTGTAATGCATTTCATATCCACTTGCTAAAACCAATCAAACTAAGAATCTAATCCTAATCCTGAACTAAACTTTCAGCTTCACCAAATTATATAAGACGTGCATCTTCCTTTATGTTTGAGTATTATTAGATTTCCCCTGCTGTTTGGATGTTATTGATCCTCACTGGAGACCGACACTATTTAAAGCTGATTTTTGTTCATCTTCCAGGCAGTGGCCCTCCGCTGCGATTGGTCGGAGGCGAGGAAGACTTCGAAGGCCGGCTGGAGGTGTTCCACGCCGGGAGGTGGGGCTCCGTCTGCGATGACCAGTGGGACGACCGAGATGCTGAGGTGGTGTGCAGACAGCTCGGTTTCGGGTACGTTTAGCGTTTCACCACCCTTCATTAATACACTCTGCACCTGTGCATTTAAAGTTTCATTCCATGCTCCAATACTGTCACAGAAATTCTGAGTGATCGAAGTTGCTCTCAGGTGGTATAATGTCTCTGCAGGAGAATGTTAAGGGTCCATTCCCAGTGAACATAAAACAACACGGCTTCAGTGGCGGTTGTGTGTTTCTGTCCAGCGGGAGTGAAACATGTTCTGACAGAAACCTGCTTTTGTTTCACTACAGTGCTGCTAAATAGTCTCCTTTCATTCTGGTGCCACATTATAAGTTACCTTTTGGGGTTTTTTTTCTGCAGTATTTTGAAACGTGTCCGTAGGGAAACTGTACGAGTGCCACAGATACTGCAGTTTTATTGAATGTCTCTTTTTAATCACCTGAACGTTGAGATTAACTTTAGGTTTTGACGAGGAAACTGAAACATGAGCTGAGATGAAATGAGGAGAAACTGCATGAAATACATTGTTGACACCCGCCAATACCTTCTAATAATATCAGTCACAAATATGCAAATCCCTCAGATGTCTGGAGATTGTGGATTTAAGCAGTTCGACATAAAAAAAAAAAAATCATCATCAAAAGTGTCATCTGCTGGGGGCTATTTTCAGCTGTGGATTATTACACGTTTGGGGATGTGACTCAAAATGAAGAGCGTGTGTTCCCTGTATTGTGGGAGCTTATAACAGCCCAGCAGTGTGACTCACTCGTGTGTTTTTAATAGTTTTTTTTTTATGACGGTGGAGTTTTGTGACACAAAGGAAGGAAAAAAAAAAAGGACACGAACAATCAGTTGGATGAATCGGCAGCAAGTTTAGGTCCTTTGTTGTGTCAGGATTTGGGTTCAGTTCCATCGATAATAGTGTGAAAGAGCCCACCAACACATCTGGATGGGTTTGGAGCATAATCGGCAGCTTATATAAGTGTGGGAATATCAAACCTTTTTTCAATAAGGATGCATGTCAATACAGCTGGTGTTTGGTGAAGCATGATAAAAGTTCTGTAATTAATACATGACACACTTTAAACTACATTTTATTGTATGAAAAGTGCTTTGTTTGTTTGGCCTCAGTTACTTCAATACAATATCATCCTTATTCCTCATTAAAAAAAAAATTAAATTAAAAACTAGGTCACGAGAGGTTTCATTTAAAATGATGTGCGATCAGACGACAGATTCAAATCAACAACTTCAAGATTCTGGGGTTAAGCTGTATATTGTTTTTAATTATTTGGCTTTGTCCTGTTCTAAACGTTCGCTTTGTGTCATCAAGATCAATCCCAAATGTCCAGCGTTTGTTTAGATGTTACACATGAAATTGATCAAAAAACCCACTATTTATCAAATGTAAGTCACTAAAATGTAATGATACTATTGATTCTAATATTCTTCAGATTTTGTATAAAGCCAATAAAAAAACATTGACAAAAAACATCCGAGGAAAGTTTGAAGAAAAAGCGAGAGTCACTATAATTTAAAAGGAACAGACGTCTTAAAAAAAAAAAACAGCTTTAACTGAAAAGCAATGGAACGAACCGTCACAGTGACAGGAATTAATTTATGGAACGCACTTCAGAAAGACGTAAAAGAGTCACGAACTCTCCTAAAATTTAAGAAACACGTAAAATCTGCAATGTTAAATAAGGATGAAAATTTGATTTGAATATAAATAATATGAGATGTTAGATATTTGATTTGAGCAAACATGAAAATGACGGTCTTGGTTTTTTTTTGTAAATGTTTTTTATTTTTTATTTTATTTATCTATTTATTTTCTTCTCTTTCTGTTTGTGAATATTGTAAGTATGACACATAAAATGATTAAAAATATCTTTAAATCTATAAATATTTAGACGGTTGAGTAATAATAGACAAAGACAACAAAGAGGCAGATACTACAAGAACTTCTCTTCTGCTCCTTTTCATTTAAAATGTGTTCATTTGGAAGTTTTGTTGCTATTTATCTTTGTATTTTATTTTTTTTAAACTTTTGAATGAAACAAAGAATTAAAAACAAATGAATTAGCTTTATACTACGATACACTCCTTTAAGAAAATATAACTTTAACTGATAAATAAGACAAGATAAAACATTATATTGGCTGTTTAACAAGGTTCCTGGAGTTTATCAGTATGAAAGTTACTGGCTAAAGTTGTATTTCAGCGTAGTTGAAAGCTCATTCTCTTTTTTTAAAAGATTAGAATTATAAAGGAAGCGAGGAATGTGTTTATTTCTTCTTCTCTGATGCTGTCGTGAGAGACCTCAGACGTGTTCTCATGTTGGGAAAAGCTCTTGTTTTGGTAGAATATCATAAGTTGCTGTGCAATTTTAGCTGTCCCACAGGAAAAACTGACAATCGTGGCAATATTTTTAATTGTGGATTAAAATCAGCGGTCTTGTGTTGTACGATGAGACGACTGCATCCAGTCTGAGATGATCTTCTGAATGTCAGGACTCCCGTCTCGTTACACGGCTGCTCTCAGCTGAAGCTGCTAATAACCGGAATATGTCAGCAAATGATGTTTAGCAGCTTCCAGAGGAAATAGCACAGAAAAGTTTTCCCCTGTGCGACAATGCGAGATAATGTTCTGGGTACTCGTCTCGTATTAAATGGAGAGTGACAGATTTATGACTGAAGCCAAGTTCATCAATGTCACAGTTTATAAACTCGTTGCACAATCTGCAGGAGCCTTTAGATTCACACATTTCCTGCCCAGCCTGGTGAAACATGGCAGATGATTGTCAAACAACAGTGAAACTGATGCCACAAACAGATGTCTCTGTCTTCTATAAGAGGTAGATTTGATCTCAGGAAACACTCAGGGACTCCTCAGCATGTGTGTGTGTGTGCGTGTGTGTGTGTGTGAGGTATTTTCACAGATTTGTTTCTCGCTGTTTGAAGGAGCTGCTGAGCTATTGATCGCCAACTACTATCATCACACTCTCGAAAAACACTCAATTACAGGTGGTCGTTTTTCAATCCAGGAGGGTTTCCAGCTGGTTTCCAGCTTCAGAACTGCTTCTATTAAAAAATAAATAAATACACAGTATTTAAACAAAATGTGTGTATGTGTGTGTTGTAGGGGCGTGGCCAAGGCCTGGTCCTGGGCCCACTTCGGTCAGGGTTCAGGTCCCATCCTGCTGGATGCCGTGAAGTGTTCAGGAAATGAACTTTTCCTGGATCAATGTCCTCACGGCGACTGGGAGCAGCACAACTGTGACCACATGGAGGACGCTGGAGTCTCCTGCAGTCCCTACACAGGTACACACACACACACACACACACACACACACACACACACACACACACACACCCTGACTTAGCTGTTTCTTTCTCCTTTGCTGGTGCATGAAAAGAAGCAGTGGTTTGATGCTCTCTCTCTCTCTCTCTCTCTCTCTCTCTCTCTCTCTCTCTCTCTGTCTTTCTCTCTCTATCTGTCTCTCTCTCTGTCTCTCTCTCTCTGTGTCTCTC
>OMNM01029509.1:1574-21530 GCA_900302745.1 Parablennius parvicornis | reverse complement strand
TATTATTATTATTCAGGGGCCATATGCAGCCAAATTCCTTCTTGAGTGGATTAGACAGGTTTACACACTATTTGTGCCATAACAACCTTTAAGTTTAAAATGTAATGTTCTGCTTTATTGTGGCACAGAGTATATGTGATATACATTTCTATAGTTTCACTAAACCAGATAATTCCCACTGAGAATTAGTACAATTTAAACATAATGCCAATTTTGATTAAACCTTCTAGTGTAATATACAGTGAAATATTAAACAAATTTCTGTTGCATCACATATGTTTTTACACATCCACCCTGACAGCATGACTTTACGACTAATTTGACTACAACAAGCTACAAACATTAAAAAAAAAAAAAAAAAAGAACTGCACTTTCATTTCTGTTGTTTTTAAATATCTCTTGTCTCTTGTTTTATAAGGTAAACCAATTTTGTGAATTTCATTAGGTGAAAAGTTACAAATGGTCATAGAAATTTCAAACCTCTGCACAAGTGCACTGGAACTAAATAATCTGGTATTGCCAAAATGGAACATGACTCTGGATGAAGATGGGGTCCACCATTCCATCACAGGTGAAAAACACTCACATTTTCAAGTACGTGCAAATCGGCTTTCCAAGTGAAAACAGAAAACTTTTGTTGCATGTTATGTGTCTGTTTCCATGACAACGATGCTCAGAGCCACGGAAAACGCAACTTTTTAAAAAACAGCTGACAGATTCTCCTGGAACTTGGTAGTTTTATGGTTGAGACTCACCAGAATAGCAATCTAACGTCTGTCCATACAAATGTCCAAGTACTCACCATTGTTAATGTTCATAGCGTATCATTTTCTGGGCGAACATGTCATGAACATTTCATTAACTAAACCAACAGCAGCAATGAGTGGCCAAACAACATGATAACCACATTGTATTCTGCTGTTTCGATGAAAGCAGACATCATTTTCAAAACATTGCTGTGTAAACGCAAAAGTTTTTTTTAAATGAAAAGCCAGAAAGGATAAATTTTCTCTTGAAATGTTGTGCAAACCGGGCTGTAGAGTGATTCATGTTTTGTGTGAAAAAACATGCCCAGGAAGAACAATCAATCTCCACACCCTCAGCTGGACTTAAACCAGGGTGTTGGTCACTGTGAGGCAGGAGAGCTACCCACTGCACCAACCTGCTGCTGAACTCAATCACATTGCTGAATATTGAAAAGGAATTTGGAAACAACACTGATGGAGGTTTGGTTACCTGCAGAAATGATTCTTTCTGGATGAATGTGAATGTTTTATCATCAACTCATTAGGTGAAAATCTATCCGCTGACATGTTTTGATAGATATCATTCATTCCTCGGATGTGTCGGTGCAAAATGGCATGTCATTGTGCCTCCATCTTTTCACACAAAGGTCACCCCCATTGGCATTCAGTGGCAGAATTAAATTCCCATCACTGTGAGAGAAATCAGTTTCTACACAGGGGACCAAACAAGGGCGAGACGGCCCTGTGAAAAGTTCATTTAAATTATGGATTGCAGTCATTTCTGTTGCATTTTTCACAATGATTGTTTGTAGTTTGCTCGGAAGAGTGTAAAGGTTAACTGTATAATTAAGTAGCTGTTACTGCCTTCGCTATTGTCGCGTCGTGAGGGAGCACAAATAATGAGAAAGCATTGTACTGTTGTTGAATTCAAGTAAATTTATGAACAAATGATGCCTTTTGTATGAACCTGGGACATATTTTACAAGCCTTTAAGAGTGGATCCTTTCATTTCAACAATTGTTGTATCCTCTCTGCACATTTTCCCTCAGAACTCGTGATGATTTGACTCATTTTCTCAGCCTCAATCCCTCTCTGAAAGCTGTTTTCTTTCCAAGGCATCTGCCTCTAATACAGAAGTGTCTTTGTGACATTTCCTCATGTCCCCTCCTCCTCCATCCATCATTTACCAGCAGAAATTGCATGCACCCGGGCAGGTGTTGGAGAGCAGAGTGGCATTCCTCCACAGGCTCAATCACAGCCCAGGATACTGGAGTCACGAGGCTTGGACACTTTTCCCAGCCGCAGGATAAAGCCTTAAACACCACAGCTTAGACTGGTTCCATTCTCTTCCATTGAGTCCCAAGGTCACAGTCCCATAGCAAGGGTCAAGGTGATAGGCTGGCAGCCGTCTGCCTCATGCATATGGATGGCGGACGCTCCATCTGCTATGCTGCAGAATGCAAATGCACAAGCCTCTTTCTATGCTTCTCTTTTTCTGCCTCAAAGGGCAACCCTGCCAGACCTTACATGGCATCAGTTCCACTTGTTGGTCGCAGAGTGGCGATTTATGCAAAACCATAATAGAAATGCAAGTCATTGCTGCAGCAAGTGCCCCAAATCTCCCTGAGCTCCACCGCAGCCAACTCCCACACTTTGCTGCCCGATAAGACTTATTGTCCCATTGTTTATGCTATTGGTACAATTACTGTGAATAAAGACTGCATTGTTCAGTTATTTATTATTATCTTGTGGTGACTTAAAGCCCATGTTTTCCTCACAGGGTGTTCCAGAGGCATCAGAACTCAGAATTCGGAATGAAATGTGAGGGTTAAAGCTAAAAACTACAAATATTCTTTTCCAGGAACATTCCTCTGTTGTTAATATTCACTTATGGAAATTTTGAATCTTGAGAGTATATCTCAAGTGGCTTTTTCAAAGCAACACAGAGATTTGGTGAAGTCTTCAGCAAAGTGCATCATCTGAGAAATGAATCATGTTTATCGCTGACATATTTTACAAGCAGAATAACATAAGAGACAAACATCACACAACAATTCCATGAGAATAATTTGGACCCAAAACTTTTGTTGAGTTTTTTGGATGTTCGCTTGCACGACAACGGTACTCAAAGCCAGTGACAATGCAACTTTTTAAAATTGGCTCCTAAGATGGAACTTTTTGAAAATCCTCCGAATCTATCTATGTAGAACGAAAACGAAAGCCCAACTTGTTGAAAATCCTGCTCCTGCGCCTGTGCACCACAGCCATAATAAATACTTCTTCGGTGTGTGTGATTTAATTACAGAAACAACCAACAGCACCCACTAGTGGCCCTACATGCTAGGTATATTGTTTCGAGCGTTTCCACAAAATGTTGCTGTCAAAATGCAAAACTTTTCTGAAACAAAAATGCAAAGAAGCTCCCTTTTCACTTTAAAGGTTGTCATCGAAACAGGGCCTTAATTAATATCGGTCATAGGGCCAATTTGTTTGAGCCTATCACACCTCATTGTCCCTTTGGAATGCTAAACATAGTGTTCCAGGATGAGCGGTCATGTAATGGAAGTTGAGGAGCATGTTGCAGGCTGGTGGTGTGGAGCAGTGGAGCAGTGGTGCAGAGGTGATATATATATATACTGTAAAGGTCAGGCTGTGTAGTGGCCTGACCCGATACCACCAAAAGTCCTGCAATGCACAAAGACATTAGAAAAAACAAGCAACTTGGAGGGACGGTGCCTTTTTGAGCAGTATGACTCAGTAATCACGACCGTGTTTAATGGTGAGATTTCATGCTGTTAGCCAAGCTGCTGCTTGTGCTCTGGACTATGGTTGAGCCCCATGTGGTCGGCCTTTAAGCTCCTTCTGTCTGAAGTGTCAGTCAAGGGAGGGGGTGTGCTTTGGTGGGGGCAGGGGGGTTTGGAACAAATATACAATCGTCTTTCACTAATGTTACCCTGATCTGTTTTAAAAAGCTGCATTGTGTTCGGCCTACCAAGGGCCTGCAGGTTTAATCACCCCTTTTTGTAGCTTAATGGTTTAATGGCAGCAGGAGTTTACAGTTCTTCTAATAACATGAGCAGATTTTCTTTAACAGCTCCCTGAAATCCTGTTTTGATTCAGCAGATTTACCTGTTTTCTCGTTAGATGTCAGCATGAAGAGGAGTCTTTGTGTTAGGGGCTGGCTGTGGTGTTGGCGTGAGGGTAAATGCAGTCATAAATAAGGATTCCTAAAATTACCCCCTTGTGTTGCGTCGAAACATTAAAAAGTCTGATAGAGAAATGTTCAGTAGAGGAGAAAACAACAATAAAGATTATTGTAGAGGTTCTCAATTAAGTTGTTCTGCAGCCTGGCTATGATAATAAGCTCAGGACGATCCAGTGAAGGACAAGACATCCTTTCTCTGTGGATACCAGACTTATTATAAATGTTCAGATGTTAATGTGTCCTGAGATTATTGTAAGAAAGTTTTTCATCATCTTCTATTTGCAAAGTAAGTCAATGTGATGAAATGCAGACTTAAGATAACATTATAAAACTCCTATTTCTTTTAATGTCCAAAAAAGGAGCAGTCGGTTACACAACGTTTTCAAGTTTCGATTTACACAAAAAATGATGCTTGGAGCCAATGAAAATCTACTTTTCGAAAACTGCTTCCTAAAAGTTCTCTGACTCTGTCTACATGTAAACGGATGCCCAAAACCCTAGAAAACCTTGCAAATCCTTAATCATAAATATTTGTGTTTATTTGTGCGATAAAACAGGACAACTCATACAAACTCTACACAGAAAGGCCCATCCAGACTGGAACTTGGTTTATTCTCATACCGAATAGCCGCTCTAACACACTAAAGTACTATGTGGCCTAAAAACAATTATTTTCAATGATTTATTTGTTAGTATACAACTAACCTTTACTAAAAATGGGATGGGTTTCATTCAGACTTGCAACAATTTTTAATACAAGTGTTCTCAAGTCCTTTGTCTTGCATCTGAAAAACAAAACAAACAAAAAAAAAACACCACAGCTTTTATATGTTTGCATTAAATACCTTTTATTCTCTTTTGTTCCATTGAACGTTTCAGTCTGGCTCCCTCATACATTGAGTTATTCATTCACTTGAAAAGCACAGTTACTGAATAATGCAAGTCAACAATCTGACAACAGCGTGTGTTATTGCCTAAACAGATAACATGCAACAAAGCTCCATTTACAGCTGGAGACTCAGCTGACACGAATCAGATTACACGGATTAAGGATGTGTTCGCGCAACTTTTTTTTTTCTACACAATGCTACAAGCATGCATGAACGTGCACGCGGGCGGATGTTCCCGAGGGAAAATCTGTTCAGAACTTTATCATCTATGCAGTGTAACTCTATGAGACAAAGAGTGAGGCTGGTAAGATAAAACAAACATCTACAGTATGTTAAGTCTTACATGAAGAATAACGTGCGGAAATGAGCTCTTTCCAATCATGGGAAAAGTTTCTTGTGAGACCAGTAGCTCTCTCCAAGGTGCTGAAATCACCTCCGCGCTCTCAGGCTACAGGAATGTGATTATGAATCCTGGAATGTAGTCCCACTTGAGCATCCCAGGAAATGGGTTCATCCATTCACACATCAATTTCACTCCCAACTTTTCCCTGCAGGTCCATTGCTGATCACAGGAGGATATCATCCACACTGTAAGTACTGAGAAATGGAGGCGCTAGAGCAGCCCGGGCAGGGGCAGATTATCAGTTAGCTTTTGATCTGCCTTTGATGTCTCCTCCCGCTCACTCCTCTCGATTCTCTCTCCGTAAATCTGTCCATTGGAGCTAACAGCTGACCTCTACCTCGAGCCTGACGTACTTTCACCGCTCTGTGAGAGCAGTCCTTGGAGAGCTCATGCTTGGTTACCAGGCAGATGTTATTAATATTTAAAGACAATATTCTTGTGCATGTTGTGGTGTAAATTCGCATCTTCAGTGGTGCAAAAGCTGTGCGCTCTCTTGGGGGAAAGCTGGGGTACGCTCCCCCGGATGCAGGATGGCTGCTCTACCATTGTCTCACACAGCTGACAGAGTACAGAGAAACCCACTTACAGTGTGTTTGCTTATTCATATTCCCAAGCCTGCGCCATCTCCAAGCGGATACAGAAACATACTCTTCTGCTTATGGCGGGCATGTTTGGTGTTTTTTTGCATATATGCTCAAAAAGAGTTTACGCGGAGCTTGGGATGGGTAGATATGCATACCTCTTTGCAGGGATGCGTGACAGAAGGAAGTGTCTGAGTAATGAAACACCTCGCAAATCTGTTACATGGGGAGAAGGCAGCTATGCGGCGAGGGAAGGAGGTGGAGGAAGAAAAAAAACAAGACAAAAAAAGACCAAGTGAGAAAGTCATCTGGCTGTCGAACCAATACAAGGATGCCAAAATCTGCCCGGCAACTACATTTAGCTGAGCAACTGTTAGCTGATGTTTGATCTTTTCAACTTTTTCGAACTGTGATTTCATAGAGTTCCCTGCTATGCATCCAGGAGTTAGATTTATTGTAACATATATCATTTGAACGGATTTCAACAGATAGTGTTAAAACTTTAAAATACATATACAGTATACTTCTAACAATGATTGTGGGAAAATTTTGGCTAATACAGTTTACAGGAGCTCAGACAATGGAAGAAACACACAGACATATTGTGACTACAAGCATTCTCACAGATCCACAACATTCCATACAGTGTTAATAGCTTATTCTCGGTAACACATGGTGATATCAACAAATTCACTTCAGCAAAATATAGTAACACAAAGAAGAAACACTTCCAGACGTTGGTAAAATAGTGTATTTTCCAGCAGAGGTGTCCAAACTATGGCCTGGGGGTCAGCTGTGGACCATGGCTTACTTGTAATCTGCCCACAGAAAGTTTTAAAACTATAGAAAAAAAAACAAAAAAAACTTGAAGCTTGTGCTTGACTGTATAATAAATGCTGACAAAAAGTAAAGAATTACTCTGTATGCAGTGGAAAAAGTTTTGAGTCAAGTATGTGTCGTGCTGTGGGGTTTCGAGAGGATAGTTGGAGAGCTCATATCTGGAACATACTCATGCCTGCACTTCATGGATGCTGATCACTGACTATATAGAAATGCAAAATAAGCAGATAAACAAAGCGCGTGAGCATGCACGCACACAAGCACACCTTCAAACATCCTTATCTTAAATGGAATGATTTAGAAGGGACGCTTGTTTTTTTCATCGTCATAATGTGACTGAGTAAACAGATGTAGGTCCCCACAGCATTACTAATACCTACACCACACACAGACTCATTTACCAGGCTGCCGTGAAGAAAAGGTCGGACACGGACTGTTAAAAGATTATTGAGTCATTACTGGCACCACATTAACAAGGCATATTTATATCTCCGCCCACTGCTACTCAAGCTGGAACCATTGCAAAACTGTTGTAGAGACAAATGCTACTGACTAAGAAAATGTTGGCATCTAAATCCCAACGCTGGGTAACCCCTGTTTAACACCCTTCATTTGTGATATATATAGATTATGCCACTTGTTGGTGGATACAAAAGGATGGAGGCCAGTGGTAATCATTTCAATCATCCTCAACTGGAGCCTGATGTTGCTTCACTCCAAATATTTTAGATTTTTTACCTTTGTCCCTGTCATAAATACCAAAGCCATAAGAGGTCCTTTTTCACCAAATAGTGTTAGCAGTGGCAACAAATGTATGCAGGTGAATGCAGAGAGAAACAAATGAGTGGTGACTGCCTCCACATGAGGATATTTTATGGTCTGCATCATGAAATGACTGGAATAATAATGATATTAACATGTGACTGTTAAGTGTGGTTTGGTCTTATAGTGATGAGCAACCTTGTTCCTCAGCAATACAGCTCATTGCAGAGGTATTTTATGACCAATGAATGGTCTGGCTAAGTGACACACTTGGGCCACATTTACATGGCATTGTTTCAAATGAAACACGGCAACATTTTGTAAACAATGTTTGTTTCCACAGAAATGCCAAAAACAATATAGTTTGCATTCCAGGTCACAAGTTGGCGCTGCTGTTTTTTTGTTGTTGTTTTTTTTTTTAATTAAACCACACACGTGTGTAGGGAACAATACGTTATAAACATGAACAATGGGAGCACAAAGACATTTGCATAGACAGATGACGAAGTTGGGCTGTTATTCCAGGTGACTCTCCACTATGAAACCATCAAGTCTCAGCAGAATATGAACTGGAAGTCCTACCCTGGATGCTGCCTTTGTTGGTATTATCCATCTACTTGCTCATCGCAGAAGAACTATTTACTATAACCACAGTACGCTTATGCAGTTGCAACGTTTCAGAAAAGCTGAATTTTTTGCCCGTTTTCATGGAGACAAATTGGACAAACTCGATACACCCTCAGCACACAGGCAATCATAGGGCAACCACAGAGAGTGACAGTCACATTAACACAGTTTAGAATGATCAATTGCCTCAAATACATGTTGTTTGATTGTGGGAGAGAATCCATACACAGGAAGAGCATGCAAATTCCACACTCAAACTCCCCAACCTGGTGATTTTGCAAAGCAGCAAGTATGAGTGTCTCTCTGAGGGAAAGCAACTAGTAATGTTTCATATCCTGAGGGTGCACTCACAATCATTTTGCAGCTTGTGATGAAAGAATAGATTGGGCTCTGACATGCAAAATTCAGCCTAATAAGTAATTTATTCCAATGTTTAAATTTAGTCTAATAATAACCATGTGCTGCTAGGAGACACATTAAGTTCCTCAAACTAAACCGACATCTAACTTGGTCAATGCAGTTTTAATTATGGCGCGTATGATCCCTCTAAATCTCAGCTCTTGTTGGATTAATATCAGGAGATGAAAGTAAAAGTCTCCAGGTAATAAATTGGGGGACAGATTGGTCACTGCTTCTATTCAGCAGGTCTGCTTTCAGCTTCTGGCCAATGCTCTGTCTCGCTCACTTGCTGCTTTCTGAAAACTTAATAAAAGCAGAAAGAATGAATTTCCAAAAGATAAGAAGCATTCTAGCTTCCACTTTGGCACACTGAGAAGGAGAAAGTCATGTGAAATGCAGAAAAGCAGACATAATGAAAATCCCTGGGAGGATTTTCTTCTTTGACTAATAGCAGCAGGAGTTCTTGATAAGCAGAAAAGTGAAGAACATGAAGCGAGCAGAGAGGTTTGAGCAACAGATGAAGAGATCGTCAACTTGAGGCAGATACGGGAACACGCTTTCCTCCTATGGTGCTAAATCAAGTCACCAAATTAAAAATGTTTTCCCACTTTCTTACTATCGTCATCTGGTCCTGATGGATGATGAAAAGCTGTGAGGGTGACTGGCTGAGACCCCGGCCGGGTCGGAGAGTACCGTCTGCTCCTCCCTCCTCCCAGCTTCATCTCTTGGCTCCTGATCAGCTGATTGTCAGTTGTCCTGACAGCCTGACCTCCCGGAGGCCCGCGCAGCCAAATGCCACATCACCTCCGGCTCGCCTTCGCCTAAGTCCGTCCTTCAATCATTTTCACACCCACATCCTCCACCTCACCTTCCTGCTCCTCCCCCTTCCACTCAACACAGCCTGAAAATGAGGACCACTTGTTTGTTTGTCTCTATTTATAGCTCTCTCTTTCTGTTTCTGTGGTGTAGACTGGGAGGGGAACTGCTAATATTGAACAATGTAATGCTATTATTTTAAACACTGCCTCCATTGGGAGATATCCATATTTATTATCTGTCTCGAAGCAAGAAATTATATAGCTGCATCTTCCCAACACACGGGCTAATGTCATTGACAATTACTCGTCTCTGAATTATTTTAGAACAAAGCTATCACTTGATTGTACCTGGCAGTCATCAGTGCAAAAGTTTTTGTTCAACCCAGCTCTTGGGAGATTAAAGTTTGCAGGAAAGCGAGACACATTGTCACACAGAATGTGTCCCAGGGCTTATTTTGCAGCTGGTTATGTTATCAAAGGCAGAGCAGACACAGTGTCTCATCCTGTGAGGAGATGACGTGGCTCGATAAGCCACAGTGTTTACTGCACAAGTTAACAGAGGCAATCAATAGCAGCACTCAATACCTTGAATACAGAACAGCTGAAGGGAGAGCGTGTCGTCACCTGAGGTAATGGGAAGGAGGCCAGATATTCATTATAAGTTGATCAGAAAAACAAATAAACAAAGGATTTTTTAAAAGTGAAAATTAATTGTCTCATGTGCTACACTCGCTGGCGCCGACTTCAGGTCAAGCCTAGAGGACTACCATTGAGAGACAGATTAAAATTTCAGTGCAAAATCAGAAGAGTAAAAGAAACAACAGTTGCAAACTATAAAATCAGATCTACCTTTTAGGTATATTTAAATCATATCGTATTGTATCAATATATCTGCACACAGAGTATATACTGTATGGATAGAAGAGGCCAGAGGGTGGGAGGCCATGTGACAAGAATATGTATTGGCAAGTGAGTGGAGGAACAGCGATTCAAACATCTTGTAATTTCTGAATTTCGGCCCCACAGCGGGTTTAAAATGATAACATATTGTTGTTGTACTTTCATTTCAAAAAATGTTGGGTTCACACTATCCAATTTTGAAAACAATCTCCACTTACACAGCAATGGCAGAAACACTGGAAAAAGATGTATTTTTCATGTCGGACTACTAGTGGGAGCTGTTTTTTTATATTTGTGATTAAACCACACACACATGTGTACAGAGAACAGTGCGATATAAACAACAACAATGGTGAGTACAAGGACATTTTTAATTGACAATGAAGTTGCATTGCTATCACAGGTGACCTAAAACTACCAAGTCCCAGGAGAATATGGACTGGAAGTCATAACGCTCTGGAGGCAAACGTCTATCTACGTGCATACATGCAGAAGCTTTCACACAAAAAGTTGCAGTTCCCCCCGTTTACATGACAGCAGAGTCAGAGCATTTTTGAAAAGTTCTACTTAGAGAGCTATTGTCAGAAGGCTACGTTTTCAGTGGCTCCGAGCACCATTGTCATGTGAATGGACACTCAAATTGTGACAAAGGTTTAACATTTTCAATTGAAAATGTTGCTGCGTTAACAGGACCTTAGATGTCTGTAAGGTTGAAGTCTGACTGTGTGTTTCTTGTGTTTCTTGTCTGTTGTGGTGGAGAGACAACGACACCCTATCCGGCTGGGTAGACCTCTTTTCTTGTTTGTATCTGGTTTTAATTATCTTGAATGGCTAGATTTTTGTTTTTTTAACTTAAAATTAACTTGATTCCCTGAAACAAATCATTTTAACGTCTGAACTGTGACTTATTAATGAGTTGTTCTCTCTCTTTCTGGATCAAGCCAACACAGAAACTGCTTCAAAAGCTTTGTCTTCTTCCTTCTACTTTGCCTCTGTCATAATTTCTCCTGCCACCAGAGGTCGCCATAAATCTCTGCTGATACAAGGCAGTGAAGATACCGCAAACCTAAAGTTCTGAGTAGTTCAGAGAGCCACAATCATACAATGGTTTGCACTGTCTCTAAGAAGTTACATGTCCCATTACTGGCCTCAGCCTTTCTGCTTGGAAGTCACATGTTCTCCCTGAATCTATGTGGGTTTTCACACAGTATTTAACAAAAAAACTTAAAAGTTAAGGATTTTTGACTTTTAATAATCTGCAGGTGTGTGTATATCTGTTAGCAACTAAGCAACTGTAGGAGACTGGGGACCTGCCAAGGTTGTTTCCTGCCTTTCACTCTGGGATAAACTCTGCCTCATTCAACCCCATTTTTGAATTTTTGAAAGGTATCACAGTTGGACAGCTACACCAATTCACTTATTTGCGCCACTTAAGTGCAATCTGGCCCAATATATGTCCTGCATTATTAGTTCATTGTTTGTTCTTCTTTGTGTTGGGACCCTGTGTCAAAATTCAATTTCAAGATCCTTGTTAATTTTCTTATTTTTACTGGCATTGAGAAAAAGCATATCCCCAAATAAAGTTGCGTTAAATAAAATGAGTACAAACTATGACAAAATAAGCCATGTCATCGAATCTGGCCAGACACAGAGAGAACCTAGAAGCAGGATTGATCCTGTGGTAGATTGGTGAGAGTCATTGAGGTCACACAGCAGTTTGTCCAGCGATGACTTGAAGCAAGTATATCTATCTGATAGACAAGAAGAGATTTTTTTAATCATGAATTTGCTTCCCTCAGGGCTTTTCACTCTGCTGCATGACTTCTGGCTGTAATATTGCATTTCAACAAGCAAACCGTCTTCAAACCTAATAGGTCTAAGTACATGAGAGTGCAAGTACCATGTCTGGACATGTGTCAGGACTTCTTTTAAGCTGCTCGGCCGATGAAGAAATACTCTTTGGCACTCTGAAGTTGTTAAACAGACACTTCTATTCCCTGACATTAAAGTCTCAAGAGTGACTGATCAAACGTTGAAAAGAAAACTCAATGAGGAACGAAAGTGATACGAGGCAGCTGTCCAGGATGTGGGGTGAAATGTTGTGTCCTGTAGCCTTTGTAGAATACTTCCAACCCGTCCCTCGTGGAAGCTTTTGAAGTTATGGCATCAGCTTGAGAGAATTAGTAGTTCAAGACTGACGCACTGGAAAATACCACTCTCTTTTTATGTAGGATTCATCGAGTTACAAGTAGCAGACTAGAATGGTAACTGGATCTTACTTATAAATACATATTTTCTAAGTGCTTCAGCGCCCCCAATATGCTTTACATTGTCAGTCGCATTCACCCGTTCAAATGCCAATGGTGACGGTTGCCATGCAAGGCGCTCAATCACCATTGGAAGCAATTTCTCTAGCTCAAAGACGCTTTGACAAAGGTAAAAGGGCAGATGGGTAATCAAACCTACAACCTTCCTACCTACATTATATCACAGAGCTGTGACACAGGCAAAATTGTCCTATTCACATTTTAACTGGAGAAGCAAGCACATCGACTTACTGTATTTCTTATTTTTAATTTTTATTTTATTTAACCAGGAACTTAAAAACCCATTGACATCACAATCTCTTTTACAAGGTGACCTGGCCATGAGGTTCGCATCACATGTCACAGCACATGTCACTTACTTCCTGTTGTAGTCGAGGGGCTTTATCAAGGATTACAGTTTGATCTTTCATCTACTCCTGTTCATGTGTCCAAGTCAGTGGGCCAGACATTAAACCTCATGGTGGGCAGAAGCCTTGAAAGGCATGCAATTAATTGTGTCTATCAATGAGGATATCGTGACTGTATATTATTAAATGATTTTCACAATGGCAAAAACATTCAGTATTTACAAAAATGTTATTGTGGATCATGTTGGTGACACAGCAGGACAACAAAAATATCAGTGTTTTAGGTCCTTTTACACGACAACATTTGAATGGGAAAATGGAAATCTGTTGTTGCATTTTGAATGTCCGTTTACATGACAAATGTGAATGGAGAATGATTTTAGGTAGTGAGCTCTCCAGCCATCATTTGGAGGGTCAAAACAATAGCAGACTTAAAGCTCAAAGCCTCTAAAATATGTGTATAATGGCCATCACGGCTTTTCACCATCTAATTTTGTCTAAATCCATATATTTTCTTTGAAATATGGCAAATCATCATCTCAAGTACACAGCGAGCAACTGACATCCGGTTTTGTATCATGCCCTGTGACAAGCAACGTGATAGGTCAATTGATACCACATCGTATATACTATTTGAAAGGCGGCCTTTTATTTGTTTTCTTAATTCTCTGACTCATCCTGATGTGCTCAAATGGACTTTCCTTTCAAGACTCTGTGGAACTTATATATGCAGAATTCACACAAGTGGTATTAATTCTATGGACCTAAGATCCATCTCATTTTTCATTTCCAAAATGTTGACACATTTGATTCTGTACATCGTTTATGTTTTTCATTAAAGAATCAAATATTCTTTGCTGTGAAAATGATGATTTTGACAATCATGTTTGTGCATCCTAAGGCACTGGGACTGAGCTATAGGTGGCATGTAGATAACAACTAAGGTACAGTATTAAATTAAAAACCAATAAAAGATAATAGAAAATATTTCACTGTTCAGAGTCTAAAGGTGCACAGTTTACAGAGTGCAGATCAAAGCAATGTGACTACAGGGGCATAAACAAGTAAATGTAGTGACGTTTGTAGTGAGGTGAGTCAGGTACAGGTACAGGTAGAAACCACCACCAATGAAAAGAAGCCATTACCTTAAAAGGAAAAAAGACATTTAAAAAAAGCAAGAAAGAAAAGGAAATATGTTACTGTTAAGCAATGGCCGCTGACCAAATACACTTTTGACACTCAAATTGTTTGGATGGACTCTTAAAACACTGATTTTTGCTTAAAACCGTGGCACGGAGCTTTTCGAAAACGGGGGAAAAGTCAACTTTTATGAAACATGGCTTCTGGGCATGCACACCACCATTGTATTAAATACGTATTCAGCACAATAACAACAATGGCAGTCATGACTCCCAGTTCATATTCTCCTGGGTGTTTTCATAGTAAAATGGAATATCAATAAAACTTGGTGGTCTGTCCAAACAAATGTCTGTGAACTCTCATTGTTAATGTTTATAGCTTATTGTACTGCGTGCATGTGTGAGAAACAGACAACACCACCTTTGAGTGGCCCAACATGAAAATTACATTGTTTTCATTGTTTCTACCATTTCCGCATACACAGACTTCAAACTAGGCACACCAGGAGCAATGAAGAGAATCAGTTCAGTCCGGTGGTTCAAACTGAGGATTTTCAATGATCAGGAATCAATTAACATATTTATGAGATGCATGCAAGACAACTCATGTAAGGCATTTTAGACATAAACCATTAACTTGACTAAGTTGTCAATCCTTTCCTTTTATCATATAGACAGTATATCTAAATATAAAAAAATATTACTTTGGGAATGAATTCATTTCAAGAATGAATGTGCAATCCCCTTATAATGTATTATACTGACCACAAAGACCTATTGCTGGTGCTGTCTGTTGAAAGAACAATCAATTGAAGATTTTTGTTCTCGAAAATTTACAAATACATTTTGTAGTTTTTAGTGGCTACAAAAGCTGTTGTTAATGCATTTATAAGCAAACACACATGCAAATATTTGTTTTTTTCTTACTTTTTTTTCTATTTACTGAAAAAACTAAACTGTACAGAGTCAGGGAACATGATTAGTTACAGTAGTTGAGGCTATATTTAGCCTTGGAACAGTGCTACAGTGCAGATGGTGTATGTGGGATTGAATCAAAATAAACTACACAAGCTTTGGTCATGCCAGTAAAGGAACGTGACACCATGTGCAACATTGTGGCTGATTTGTGTGCTTATAATAGCTTGATTTTTGTGGCGCTGAACACCAAAGACTTCTTTTGCCATATTGGAACCAATACTTTTCAGTCTGTTTACAACTAAGCCTCTGCAGCTGTCAGGTTTGTCATGGCTCAAAAGGATGAATGCATTGTATTTGTAAAGCACATTTGTATAACAACAGGTGAGGGTCAGGCATGGGCCTGAAAGCAACTCTACAAACATACAGTGGTGTAGGTGCTGCCTTTGCTTTGTTGAAAAGCTTTCCTTGATAACGAATAACATTCAAAGTGAAATACTTTTCAGATTACCTCCAGGATAAATTTGTCAGCTGATCAGTGTAAAAAAAAACAAACAAAAAAACAAACAGGGCACAATCGTAGTTTATGACTAAGGAATAGAAAATGTATCAGAATGTCTTAATCAGGCAAAATAAAACTGAAATATACACTTACTTTTTCAAAGTTGATTGTGATTCACCAATGTTACATTACAACACTTAAAATTTCAGAAAGACAACTTCTCTTCAGTTGGAATAATGAGGTTATTGACACGAAGCAGTGGTTTGCAGTCTTATGTGGCATTTACATGTTTTCTCTTTAAGCCTAATAACATAGTCACTAGATAGATTGGCGGTCACAATGAGTGCACATGTACGCAATACAATGGATTGATGCCCTCTCTGAACTGCTTTTTTTCTTTGTTTAGTTAGGTGTAGAGATGAGTTGAATAACAATTTATAAATCACACACACAATGAATGTAATACATGTAATATAATATACAGTCTCCAGCCTTCTTAGCATTCAGGTTCTGGGGTGGTGAAGGAAATCCAGCCTGTATCTACAGCCTCGTCGTCCCTGACACGGCCAGAGCCTCCCATCTGTCTTCATCTCCAGGTGGATGAAAGGAGGTGTACAGATAAGAGTGTTTCTCCCCTCCCTCGTCTCCTCACCGGGGGGGGGCTTTGAAGACAGTCTGCTCAGCACCATAACATATGTATGAGTAGACAGCTTTAACCATTTGAAAATCAACCTAACAAAGTGCTTGTTGCAGCTCACTGTGTTGCCTGCACTGCGTGGGAATCAACGCCGGGCAAATGTCTCATACGTGCTGAGAGGATTTCTTCTTTTATTGTCTAACGTTAAGAATATGTGTGAAATTACAACTGCTTGTGTTTGCCTCCTTGCTTTTCTGCTATTTGACGAGCACCCGGCTCTCTTGTGTGGAGCAGTGCATTAAGATATGGCTGCTTCAAAGTGAAGGACACTCATGGTGCAAATGGATTCTAGAGGACGGTGCTCGCAGCTATTGAATGAGGACTTCTTCAACTGGTAAAAGCAAGTGGTCACCAGAAAAGATGAGTGACTGAGCAGGAAATATTATTCCCAGTTCATACTGAAATTTGGATGGATTTATTGGGACAATCAGGTTTTTTGAGGGCATGCACAGAAGAGCAATTAGTCATTCAGGACATTCACTTCAAACCCTTCACACCTCCTTTGGGCTCTCACCGCAGTTGCCATGCACTCTGGGACATGGCAACAGGCCTGAGCCTGCAGATCCACATTCAGTTGTTGCACGTAACAGTGGCGGCCGGTTCATAATCTCCTCGTCTCGCCGCGACTGCGAGCAAATGGATTCTCGAAATCACGCTAATGCTTAATCATACACAGTGGCACAATGCTAATGGAGCCAGGGCACTTTCAAGCCTGAGCGCCAATTTAATGGTGCCCTGCGTTTAGTTGAAAAGCATATTAAAAGGTCACGGATACTCTGTGCACGTGATATCACAATGCAGGTTCTTCTCATCAGCTCCTAAGTGGGATCTCATGTGGTGCCACGGTATGGCAAACTGCAACTGCTCTCCACTTAACTCCAACGACTTTACTTGTGTGGAAAGTGTTCTCCAATGCAGAAGTAAAAAGCCCCTCTGGGTAGCTGGTTGTCAAAATGACCCCAGGTAAAACTGTGATGGTATTTTTGATACAACGCAAGGTAAAATGTTTCACCAATTTATCCTTGAAACTGAGAGACTGGTTTTATTTCAGATGTGGCTGAAAGTCTCTCATAGAAATAAGACTGCTGCACCAAATGTTAAGCGAGGGAGTGAGATAAACTATTTTTATTTAACTTTCTTGCAGCTTTTAGTGTAGTTTTGTGTTTGTTTGTGTGTTTCATATTATAGTAATGCACTTTGATCCTTCTGGCTGTTTGGGAACTGTTACAGAAATGACTGTTGATCATTTGTTTGATTGTAGAAACTGCTCCCTCCTGCCAAACACTGGTCTCAAGTATTCGCTACATTTCTTTAAAGTCTCTGCTCATATCAGCTATAGCAGATGGTCCATAACTTTTCCCAAAAGAAGACAAAAACACATTTACAGTTTGGGAGAAGCAGGTCATGTGATGTAAAAGACTAATTCTGGATTATGGGACACTTTCAGGCGACATTACAGATCGCAAGTAGAGCCTGAGGCTTTGACTGTCCTGCAGTTATTCAAATAAGATTTGGGCACGTCAAGAAGAATGAATTAAGAAAATTCTGAAATCCAGAGCAGACCTGTAACACTGTATATTTCTTTAATTTGTCATGCATGCGTTTTCTGTTTCCTGTGTTATTTTGAAATCTCTTGCTGTCTCTGGGTTCAGGCTCCTTGACTTCCCCTCCTCGTGGCTGCTTCCTGCCCTGATGTGTTTCACCTCCAGCATTTTGAGTCCTTCCTCCCTTTGTGCTATGATGTTAAAGGCTCGTTTTGTATACTGTGATGAGGGCGTATCTGTCAGCATTTGGCTACACTGTAATTTTTAGGTAAATAATGATCGTTTGATTTGAAATCACACGTGAATACCAAAAGTGTAAAATCTCACAATCACGTATATCACTACTATCATTACCACCAGTTGAAATAGCAAGGTATTCGCTTTATGGAGAATACAGTGGAAAGACTAACGTTATGTCCAGAGACAAGGCTCCAATCAAGAAAAAAAAACGTTGTAACCAATCTTAACCAGAATTATAAAACAAGTTTATGAACTTTCTCAACTTGACAATGAAAAGAAAAAAACACCAAAATTAATTAAGCTATTTATAATATATAAGCAACTATCTCCCAGGGAATAAATGTGTATCAATATATATAATATATATTGCAGTGTGACATTAGATAATAGTTTATAATAAACATGCAAATGAAAACTGTCTAATTGATTGCCTTTATTTGTGTTTATTTGAGTGCCAGCCAGCTTTTCTATAATTAACTGACTCTTTACTGTTGTGGATTTGTTTTCCATCAGTCAGACCTGCAGCTGCCAGCTTAATTTGAAAACTAATTTTCATCCAATAACTGTTCACTTTCAATTTAGTTTTCAGCCTTTTGCAGAAATGGCTCCTCAGATCAAGAGAATGATGAGACTGTGTTGAATTTGATACCTAATTTCATAAACATATTCCTTCAGTTTATGCTGGCTGATTGAGAAAACACGTTTCTGTTTTGTGGCAAACTCAAAACACAGCTTGACATGGACCTCAGCAGCTTTAAGATAAATTCCATATATTCTTGACAGTATAATACTTCCAACTGTCTTTGTTCCACTTTCAACTCCACATGTCACTGAAACAGGAACTCCCCAAAATTAGAATATTTTAGGGGTTTTATCATCATGTACATGTTTCTTCATTGCCAGGGCTTGACATTCTTGGAGACGCTACGACCTTATTTTTCTCATCTCATGGTCTGGGCTGTGTTGGAAATAATCAGGCTGTGATTGTCTTGACAGGATAGGAAGATTTAATCCCGCACAAGAATTATTTAACAGACAGTTTTAGGGATGAATCCGATCCCCCTCTCAAAGTGATAAAAAAAAACTAAACAACTAAAACACTTCATTAACAGACTGGATTCAGTAGAACAATTTTTTACACTCCACTTAAGCAGAGCTGCCAATTCTCAAGAATCAAATGTCTCACCATTAACTCTTGGTTGATTAAAGACTTCATTTGGAGTTTTTTGTTTTGTTTTGTTTTTTTACTTTCGAAACACATTTTTGTTGAGGGAACACATACACTAAAACGTCATCATTCACACCTATAGAGGCAATTTAAGGTCACCTCTTAACTTCAGATGTATGTTTTGGACTGTGGGAGGAAACCGGAGCACGAGGAGTACCACGCACACACACCCACACACACACACACACACACACACACATTCACGCACACACACACACGTAGAACATGCAAACTTCACAGATAGGCCTTCTCAGTATGCGGCCCACTTTTAGAACATGTGAATTTGAGAGTTTATTATCACAATACAACTTTTTGAAAACGCTCGGCCTCCATCTCCATGTAGACATCAGAGATGCAGCTACTGCACATGTGCACCACTGCTGAAGTAAATAGTTCTTCTGCACATGTGCAAGAAGATGGACAATAACAACGTTTGCCTCCAGAGTGTCAGTACTCCCATATTCTCCTGGGTCTGCCATAATAGCAATCTGACCTCATCATCTGTTTGTATGAATCTCTGTGGACTCTTCATAATCTAAGTTTATAGCTATTGTTTTCCATGTGTGTGGTTTCATAACATGAGCAATGGAAACTACAACTTTTTAAACATTTCTACTGTTTTCGCATAAATAGACATCATTTTCAAAACTTTGCTGTGTAATCACAAAACTTTTCACTTGAAACTCTGTCATGTAAACAAACTCTTAATGCAAGCTTTAGTTGTGTTTTGTGTTGAATATACAGATGAGCAAATCAATCAATTATTAATCCCTCATAATATATAAAAGAAAAACAGGAATAATGTTTTTATTCAAGGGTCACTGAGATTTTAGCTGATATTGTGTT
>OMNM01029480.1:2066-12066 GCA_900302745.1 Parablennius parvicornis | reverse complement strand
TCAATTACACATTATGAAACAAGCGAGCCGGGGGCAGCACACAGGCCCCATTAGCTGGGCCCGGGGGTAAAAGCCCTGCCCTCTCCCACACCATCAGTCCCTTCCTCTCCACCGCGCCGTCTCCATTGTTGAGTGACGAGGTCTGTGCTAAACTGGCTAATTTATTCCGCGATTAATTGGTCTCGGGCTGTGTGGCTGATTAAAACCTGTAATCGCTTACTGGGGGGGTGGAAGCAGACGGGGGGCCGGGGTACCGCTGCTTTCCAAATGACTGCATCAGACATGTTGCTGTCCGGTCAGACTCACGCTCTGAGTGTTCACTCTGTTATCTGATGCATTTTAAACCGGGTAACGTCCGCTAACCCATCAGTGTAATTAGACAATGATTCGGGTCTTGTCCTTGTGTATTTTCATGCTTTATGTAGGAAATAATGAATGTTCAAGCACAAATTCCTCCATGAGCAAATACATAAAGTGAAGTAGCACTCATGGATTATTTAGAGGATCTTGGTTTTTGTCGACTTCTTTCTTCAGTTTGATTATAAATAACAAGCGGAAGCTGTTTTTGGTAGAAAATCTGCAGTTAGACAAATAACTGAGACTGAGTCTGGTAATAGTCATAGAAGTATAGAAGAAGTTGAATAAATCTGGATTTTATCACAACATAAAGTGAACAAATTTGGTCAATAACTGCAAGAATCTCGCTAATGTTGGGCACAATAACACCAGTCATTTGTCTACTGCCCCTAATAGACCAAAAGCAGATAAATAATGAATCTGAATCTTTTGAAAGTTATGATTAAACAAACTATCTTTTTTGTCTTACAATTTTTATATTTTTTAAAAATGTGAATCCCGGGCAAATTGGTATTTTATAAATTTGGAAAGATTTTTTTTATTTTTTTTTTTATTTTATTTTAAATAAGTGTACTTCATAAATAGTTACTATCCCAAAATTCCTTGTTATTAAATTGTATTTTTTGCTGTATCATTAATTTGCCACTTTAATCTATTTTTTTTAATCTTTAATCTTTATTTTTTTAATTTAATTTTTGATTCGAACTTGAAAAAACAATTTAGTTTTTTTTTTTATTATATGTTATTTTAAAATGTTTTATTTTAGATTGTTTCCCTTTTTTGTACAATCTCATCATATATTTTTGTATTTATTAAGCATCAATGAATGTTGCTAACATTGATGCTTAATGGTGTTTTTAAACTTTTTATGTTGTCTCATAGTGTCAAGTTATTTTGAGGTGATTATTTAGGATTTCTTTCTTTAATGTTCAAATGTCTATATTTTCCTCCAGATGTTTGTATTCTGGCTCCAGTACCTGTTTTGTTGTTGTTGTTGTTGTTGTTGTTGTTTAGTTTTTTTTGTTAAATTACACAGGGTCTGTTGTGCACTGTCATACATCTAAAAATAACTAGTGATCATGAGACCGTCATTCATGTGTTGCTTGCCTTGTAAAACACAATCAACCTTCAGACCTCTCCGGCATGTGATTGGTGGACGTCTGCAGGCTGCAGCAGCATCTTGTTTTTCCCTCTTGTCTGGAGAGTTGATCAGACGTCAGGTGAGCCGATTCAGCTCGATTGTTATTCTATCCACACTTCATATGTGCTGGACCCCTGGCTCCAAATCTCCCGGCCACGTTAATGTCATTAAATTAATAATGAAAGATATGTATTATCTATCACTCCATCCAACATGGGATCGGCATTGCATTATGCATTACCTTTTCTAATTTATTCATTAAGACAAAACGAAAGTCTTGTTAGCCTCATTTCTAAGACATGAGCTCGAGCTGGGCTGCACCCAACCCTGATATACACCTATTTATACACGACCACAGAGGACTACCAGGATGTTTGCAGCCAGCCTGCGCGACAGCATCCACTACCCAGTCATTTATTCATCTAATTATATAACTGAAGAAATCATCTATTTGGTGATACATGAGCGTGTGGTTTGTGGTCAGAGAGATAAAAAGATAAAGAAGCATTAACTAATTACATAATTAAGGATACGAATAATTACTCTATATCTTTTTTTTATTTAGACACATGGATACACTTGTTTCCACAGAGTTCTGCGACTTTTGATCTCTACATTTTATGCTGGTTTACACTTGCTATTAATAAGACCTTTATATCTTTACATGCAGAATATGAGGATCACCAGTAATCATTAGAGAAGGAAGTAGTGGCTGTACAGAGGGGCAGTGGGTAGGGCACTTAACTCACTGAGATAGTCTCCCCAGTTCGAGTTCAAACTTGAGTTTGCTTGTTTTCCCTGTGCATGGATGGTATTTTCTCCAGTTTTTTCCTCCCACTGTCCAAAAACATTGGTTTCAGATGAAATGATGAGTCTAAAGCACCATTTACACAAAAATATTTTCAAATGAAAACAGAAAACTTTCATTGTTTTTTTTTTTTTAATCTGTTTTACATGACAGTGCTCTGACCCACTGTAAGTGTAACTCCATATTGTCATGGGACTTGGTAGTTTTATAGTTGAGAGTCAATGCGCAATCCAACTTTGTCATCCTGTCTGAATGTCTGTGGGTTCACCAATGTTAATGTTCATGGTGTATTGCTCAGCATTGCTGCCATATCCATGGAAATGGACATTTTTTTTTCAAAACGTAGCCATGTAAGCGCAACACGTTTCTAAAACAAAATCACAAAAATTATGCTTTTTCACTTGAATCATCGTTGTGTAAATGGAGCCTAAATGGCCTGTATGTTGCGAGTCTGTTTTTTTTTCCCTCTTGTACCTATCTTCACCCATCGCCAGATCCAATCGGCTCCAGCTTCCTGTGCAGAATATGGATGGATGAATGGATGGATGGATGGATGGATGGATGGATGGATGGATGGATGGATGGATGGATGGATGGATGGATGGATGGATGGATGGATAGATGGATGGATGGATATAATGCTGCTATATTAGTGGCCTTTCTAGAGGTAATATGTGCTATGAACATGGGAAATATGCTATACCGAGGGATCTATTGAACCCTCTGAGCTTCAGCATCACTATATAACTCTATAAGATTGCAGCAAATGGGATCCTAATGAAATAGGTTTTGCGTTTTTTTACAAATGTGTACAGCTTTGTTATCTATGGTTACTGGTTAAAGAAGGCCTTGGATTACTTTTGAGCCCAGGATGTTTCCTTGTGGAGTTCCTCCTGGGTTTACCTTGGAGTTTTTATGGCTGGATTTAGTCTGAGAGTGTGTAAGTGAATTTGTGTAAAAGCCTGACTTCCTGTCTGCGAGGTACCAAAGTCCACAGAAGATGGATGGTTGAAGCATTTTGTCATCTTATATGCAGTCTTCAAGTAAATACTCAATATTTAATGAATGACTGGTAAAATGAAACCATACTTGCTCTCTTCACTCAAAGTAGTCGTTTGAATGTTGCAGTGCGGAGGTTACATCATCTTTCATTTTGGTGTTTTTGCCTTGATTTTCTGTTCCTTCATTGTCTGTATGCCCACTTGGTTTCCAGTGGTCCTTGCTACTTGTCTTCTTTTAATCTGCTTTCATTTCTCTCTTTCCTGACAAACTTTTGCATCTTCACTTTTTCACTTCTCCTGGTTCTCAATAAATTTCCTGGTTCATTTAGAATTGGTATTTAAACAGAACCGCTCATCATGCTGTTCAGTTTGACATTATGAGACACCTAACAATTGGTCAACATTATCTAACCATTGAATTCTTCAAACAGGATGTTCTGAGACGGAAGTGTCCACTGAGCTTAGAGCTTCACAGTGTCATCAGCAGGTTGAACAGAAAGACAGAGACTGGAAGGGTCTCCGAAAGAAATAGAAGTGGATGCTCTTTGACCACATCCTACACTGATGACTACTTTATTGTGTACAGGAACCGGATGGTGAATAGCACTCAACTCCAGGTGCATGCTGGGAAGGCAAGATTCACCAAGCATCATGCCAGACCATTAGAAACCGTTTACATCAGCCTGGTCTGCATGCTAGACCATCTGCAATGGTACCTGACCTCACCGCCAGGCAGAGGCCTCATCGTCTTGACCAGAGAGCATTCATGTTGGATGAGAGACCAGTTGGCCACAGCACTGTTCTCTGGTGAAAGTCCATCCAGGATGGGAAATGATGGACACCAATGATGTAGTAGAGCACTAAGCATCACGTTCCAGCGCATGGAGGTGGCATCATCAGTGAACAGCTGCTGGAGACTGGGGCACCTCAAATGAAGTGACCTGCACTTTCTCCAGACTTGAAAGACATAAAACCTCTGGGATGTAGAGGCTCCCAACTCTGTGGACCAGAACCTCAAAGACCTGAGAGCCGCCCCTCAAGAGGAGTAGGATGCCATGCCTCAGCAGACGATGAGTTGACTTTCGAACAGCATGAGATGTCGTCGTCGGGCTGTAATTGATGCTCAAGTTCACATTAAACGTTATTGAGACGCTGACATTAATTGTCGCGGTACACCCTTCACTGTCGTTGGCTATTGTTTCAATAAACTGTTTCAGATGAAGAAATCACCATGATATGATACCACTGCAGCAAGAAGTCTTTATGTACTCCAGAAATTTCACCCAAAGGCGAAATTTCCCAACTTTTTTGTTCGAAGTTTAATCCTGGTTTCCTTGTCTATCACCATCTACATTAAAGGTACATTTTTGTTGCAAGTTCTTCCAGTTTCTCTGCAATTCTTCAATATTTAATGATAAATTTGACTTGAAACATATTGGTTGGCATTGTGTCTCTGTTATCAGCTTCATATGTGAAACCTTGAGCTCTGTGAATGGCTGAGCTTTAATGCCTATATGCAAATAGAGTGAAGGAGCTGCCTTTATACAGGCAGACTCTTAGTTTGAGACTGTGAAGTGGTGGGTAACACCACAATATTTTTCTTTTGATTCAATTGTTATTATGCAATTTTCTGATTTCTTTTCTCCAGAGAAATCGATGGGCCCTCAGTAAAGAAGCTGGTTTGTTACAATCACTCCTCCTGATAGTACTGAAAGGCAATACTGGTGGTCTTTACATGTGTTTTTACACTGCGAGTAAGATGTAACATTTTCTTTATTTGTGTGTAGCCCCCCTCCCTCTCACACCCACTTACACACTCCTGTTCCCACACTCCGGCTCCGCGGCGCTAAAATGTCAATAAAATCCATCGCAGGTTAATCTCCCACCAATGGAAACATGAACACTTTATCCAAAGCCGCATATGTTCCACACCCCGGGGTCGATTTACTGTATGTCAGGGGCGATATTAGCATTCATATTAGCCGCTCTTCCCTTGTATGGTATTCGTCACTGCCAGCCCCCGTTAGCACACCAACACAGTTCAGGGATGCTTATCTCATGAGCCATAAATTAGGGGATGAATTCCCTCCGAAACATCGCAGGGCGAAGGATGGAGGATGGAGTCATTGTGCTTGCGTGGTGTTTTGACACTGTAATGACACATGTTTTACAATCACCCCCTTCCCCTTTTCATTCGGAGGAGTGGACCTGTCCGCTCCTGCTGGAGAGAAATGGGCCTCTCGGACATTACCACCTCCTCCCAGGGGAGACATAAATGAGCGAGTGGCAAGAGGGGGAGACTGTCGGAAGAAAGAAAGAAAAAAAGGAAGGTAGGACTGGAGTGTGTCCAAATACTTGAAGGAAGGAGGATGTGTGTTTGTGTGTGTGTGTCTGTCTGTGTGTGTGTGTGTGTGTGTGTGTGTGTGTGTGTGTGTGTGTGTGTGTGTGTGTGTGTGTGTGTGTGTGTGTGTGTGTGTGTGTGTGTGTGTGTGTGTGTGTGTGTGTGTGTGTGTGTGTATACGCGTGCATGCTTCCCTCGCTGTCAAGATTAAACTGATCTAAATGAAGTATCTGTTGTTCAGCAGTGACCACGAGCGTGGTGTGATGACCGCGGTCACCAGCACGCACGGACACGCGCACGCAGCTGGGAAGTTTGTTGGAGAAATGAAAGATGACAATAACGTTTTGTGCAGAGGGTAAAGCACAAAGAGTAGGGGTGTATGTTTCAGTGTGGGGATTATACTGTTGTGGTCACACAGTTGATCAATACATGTCCAGTTTAAAGAACTAATAACCAGGTGAAATCTCACCTGTAGAAAGACAACCTTTGACACAAATTGTAGAGGTTTTACCAACCTTCAATACAGTCAGGATGGAATTATCTTGAATAAAATATCCACAAAACCAAACTCAGTCCCCTTATATCTCAACTAAACTCACATATGCTCAGAAATCTATACTTGTGTTTAAATGTGTGTAAATGTCATTGCTTTTATACTTCCATGAGTCCAATGCTTTATAATGAGTGTTTGGCATCCAATCCATCAGAAGACGCTGCTTTAAATCAACATACTGTGCAGTGAAGTTTTTCTTTTTTTTTTTAAGTTCTGAAATCTACAATAACCACAATGTAACGCTAATGGTTAGAAGGAAACACAAACTGAGGCTTCATTGTAAATGAGGTCTGTTAGGTCGTTAGACACATCAAAGTTTCACAACGTTGATCTTCAAACATTTCTTCAAATTTCTTCAAATTATTTGTTTCTAATCTCAACACTGCCACCCAATGGTTAGAAGTGATACTGCAATGTCGGTCATATAGATCACATTCCAGAAGAAGGAAAGCAATAGAACACAGAGTACATGGACATGGACATGGGACCCATCTGGGGTGCTGCAACAAACCACAAAGGTGCGATGATGTTGTCAAAATTAGATTTACACATCAGAATAACCAGAAGGATTTAACTTGAAGGTTGTTGCTTTTGGAAGTTCCTGGAACTGGTTGTATCTGCTAGTTTGTGGCATCACTGTAATGTTTTGGTACATTGGGAAATTGTAGATCTAGTCTGCAGCCTTTGAAATTGTGAACCTTTACACTTTTACTGCACATTGTATTCACCTGCTATCTCACTTAGCTTTTCCTATACTAACTCTTTGTGGTTAATTGTAGCAATTGTGTTTCCTTGTTGAAAGTGTTTATCATTCAGGCAGCAGGGCTCCATCTGATTGGCCAAATATATTGACATACAGACTATGAATGCAGAATGCATGTAAACAGTTTCTGCAGTTGTCTATATACTCCAGAAATATTTATGCAATTTATCTATAATTATATGAATGTTTGGGAGTTGTCAGATATGAAGTGTCAACACATATGTTGCAATGCTCTTAGTCACCAACAAAAATCTACAAAAAAGACTAAATGAACCAGCCTTTAATTTTATTGCAAAAACTATTTTGCTCTTTGCACAACAATGTGATGAAACCCAACCAAAAAACAATCTTTAAATATCTGAAAATAGTTCATACTTATATTGCCACAATTGGGCTTTCTGCTGCTTATCTATTAGTTTGGGAGCTAAAATAATCTCTGAGGGAGTTTTTCACAATATATCTGGAACATCAGCATTAAAGTTAAATAGCTAGAACTGAAACTAATTTTGTAGTACACAGAATGTTTGTTATCATGTGACTCTTTTTCAGGGGCGACAGTTGAGAACGTCACTTTTTATAATGCAAGATGCCATTTCCTATTTCTGAGATGTAATAAACTGTCCAGCCATATTTTGAAAGCTTGATCACAAAATTAGTACTTCTGACTGCAGAAATTAAAAAAGATGCTGCAAGCATTAAAATCCAACATGAATTGCAGAGCTGCACAATAGATTTCAAATGTATTTGTATTGTTATATTAACATGCACAATATACCAACATGATATTACTATTTTCATGCACTGCATATTCATGACCTGCTAATTGTGAGATGTGTGATTTTTCACAATTAATTCCTAAAAGGTGGGAAATTAGTGACACATTTCTAATCAAATGACATAGAAAGGGCAGCATCATCGCTTTGAACAAATCTCAAGGCACAAACAATCTATGTGCTTGTATTTATCACAAATCATATCATCATTATATGAAACTAAATTATCACATATCACAAATTCACCAGATATGGTGCAGCTCTAGAAAACATGCGTTCAGAAATGATCTCGACATTAAGTTTTTGTTTTTCATGAATTGAAAGTTGTCAAGGGAACAATCAGTAATCAAAACTTCTTGCTCAACATTTTAAATCCAAATGGCTCAATCTGAAATATCTCGTAACAGTGACGCAAAAAGTTAAACTTGCATTATCTTCAGTTTATCCGACAGCCATAATAAGACTAACTGCCTAATATTGTAATGATCCACATTAGCTGCCAAAAACAGCCCTGATCCATTGAGGCGTGGACTTACTAACCCGGTCAGACTCGCTCAAACAGATTTCTGCTTTTGTCGCGTAGACTCAGCATATTGCTCACTTTCTGCTTCAGATATCGCCTACACTTAAAGGGGCCGTGATTAAGAGATAACCTGTGTCATAATGTTTTGGCTGATTGGTATATTCAAACTATGAAATAGGATTAGATTTTACTGCATTCTTTTCAGAGTGCGTGTTTGTATTAGAAAATGATGGGGGAAAAAAAAGAAGAATATGAGATTCGGAGAGAAAAAAATGCAAAGAAACAGACAAAACTCATTAACAGAAACGCTGTGCGTCGTCTGCATCCCATCGTTTTTTCTATTTTTGTCTCTCTGTGCATCACAAACGACAGACAGCACCGTGCTGGCACTGTTTGGTTGCTGCTTCTTCTTCTTTTTTTTTTTTTTTTTAAAGCTAAGCAAATGGTCTCACCACGTCAGCACTGATTAGCATCAAGTCAAACCAAAGGGGGAGACGTGTGAGAGGAGCACGTGGTCGACATATTTGATATGTGACAGATCACGGCTATTATGATGATGATGATGATGATGATGATGATGATGATGATGGTAATGGTGATGATGATTACTATGATTTTCTCACAGGCTGGTGAGAGGATGATTGTGGCATGCATGTCATACATGAAGTTATAAATGATCCTACTTCAATGTTTTGCTACACACAAGAAAAAACCAGGAGATCTCTGGCCTTCGAAACAGTAAATATGAACAAATGTTGTCTTAAAAATACATTAACTAAAACTATTACTTCCATTTGGATCTCTTAATGTTATTGTAGGTAATATTATGAGCATGAGGGTCATGTTTGCCATGATTTCTGGTATGTCTCAAAAGTTGAAGAAAAAAAAAACTGTCCCCTTTCCACCGTACCAATCAGCTACAATTCAGATCGATTGATAAGCCACCGCACCTCTGTTTGTCTTAGCCAGGCAGCATTAGCATAATTCAGCTGGATCCCGCATACTAATTGTAATCAAGTGTGTCAAACATGAAATATTGACATGTAAATGATCAATTTGTTTCCTGGCACTGCCGATAAAGAGAGTAAGGCAATGACAGAACAAGTCAATGGACTGTTGTGACCCACACACGGACGTTTACGCCACATCTTCAGTCTCTAACCGAGTAGTAATCCTTAGTTGACATCCAAATATATCCCCACGTATATCCAAATAACAGACTATTGTTAACAACAATTACGATCTGTCCATGAGCAGAAGTACTGATGACCGAAAGTGTTTATGAGAAAGACTAAACTCGCGCCTTAAGATAAAATGCAAATTAACGCTATGCACTGAGAATCATCTCAATTCCTTTTAAATCAAAGGAAACTCCCAAGATAATCTGCCAATTATCCCCCCTCTCTCTTTTTGTTGAGCTCAAGTGCTGGACCATTACTTCTGTTTTACAGGGAATAGACACCAAGAGTTGGAGCTTAATAGTGTCACGCTGACTTCTAGGACTTTCATTCATTGTGGCAATCACAAAACTGCTTCTATCTGGAGGCGGGAGGGTCAGCAGCAGCTGGGAGCAGCGAGTCGTTTCACTGGAGAGTCCATGGATCTGTTCGCTATTGTGTATAAATATTCGATAGACTGAGCTCGCTGTCTAAATACCTCTGAACTGACTGTGGGTCCCTGGGGGAGACCTTGCTGGGGATAGAGAGGCAGATGAAAGAGGGAGAGGCTGTGTTTAGAGAA
>OMNM01029398.1:19359-54347 GCA_900302745.1 Parablennius parvicornis | reverse complement strand
GTCTTAAAAAAAAAAAAAAAAAAAAAAGCAAGATAACACTTATTAAAGACTGCAAATCCATTCCAGCTAATGTGGATCCAGTTAGTCCCAGAATCACAAACAGTCCCAAAGATAAAACCAAAGACAATCGTCGGCTGGACGGGACAGAGAAACATCAGCTCTGCTGATAGTATAAATAAGTAACAAACCCACTGAAACATCTCTGATTGAAGAACAGATTGTATAAAAGTTATGCGCTTCTCATGTTGTCCTACCAAACATTAGAGGAGTAAGGAAGGGTAAGGAACGACTCTGTAACTCACACCACATGCACGGCTCAATGAATAACGACAATTGACTTACTGATAAGTCGTCAATCATCTTGTCCTCAAACGAGTAACCCTCGGTCTCCAGCCAGTTGCGCTTGTAGGCATCCAGGAACATGTTGGTCGCTCTGTGCCTGTGAGACGAGAGGTCGCACAGACTTAGGCAGCGCTGTGATTGGCTGCGTAGCTTCCTGATGTCACTCTGCATCAGTATCATTGAATAAGTAGAGAAGGCCATATTACGCTGGGATGTTGTAAAGCGGTGTCATCCTGAAACAGGCCACCACTGCCCTGCGACGCTGTTTCGACAGCAGCTTGTGCCAAACCATTTTCTTGGATTTGAATGGATGTTCAGTCTGAAGTAAAAAAAAAAAACAGCATCAACTGAACAAATGCTATATTAAAACAGTTAAACTTCATTATAAAAACGTCATCAGAACTTTGGGAGTGTATATGGGCTCCTTCAAGAGCATTGCAGCAGAGTTACTCACCACCTCGATGTGGTAAAGGACAGCAGAAACCTCCTGAACCCTTTTCACCACCTTCTCGGGGTCTTCGGCATCTTCGGCCTTCCCGGACATCTCCTTGTAAAGAGACATCTGCCAGCGCATAGCCGGGTCCTCCACCTAAAACCAGACAGAGGTGATGTATAATACATTCTACATGCTTAATCTCCAAAATGATACATTCACTAACAACTGGACTAAACGGGCAAAAAGCTTGTTTTGTTCTTACTTTCTTTTCTTATCTTTTCTTAACTGATTGATTTTCTTTGTTCTGGTTCTTCTTTATGTTTTGTATGTTATTATTATCATTAATAATAATACATTCTTTATTAATTCCCCTCCCCTTTGTTTTGTTCACCCGACATATGTATGTGTATAGTTGGATGCATATGGGTGTATGTATATGTGCATTTACATACATGTATATGTGTATGTGTGTATGTATATATGTATGCACGTACATATTTCTTTTTTAATTAAAAAAAAAACAGGTGTTTAAAAAATATTTTTATTACATTAATTTTTTAATAACAGTGCTGAGTGTATTTGTTAACTACAAAACAATTCATAACAATAATAAAGGCCAAGAAAACCACAACAGTGGTTTTGACTGAGCCTGTCAGAGATGTGTGAGGCGCTGCTGAATCGCGTCTGATTGGACGGTCACACTTCAGAAGTGCTCAGTGTCACCATAAGGTAAAGTATCTAGTAATAGGAGCAAAGTATTTTTAAATTTCAGATTTCCGGTAGTATAATAAACCATCTCATGCAGCGCCTTTCAATCCTGCACCTCGGGGTCCTGCATGATTTTCAGATGTCTTCAACGGACTTGACTCGGAAAAATGATTTTCAGTCAAAACCTGGAGAAGCCTGATAACGGCTGAATCTGAGCTGTTGGGCCTGGGAGACTTTTAAAACATGCAGGGCATCTTTCAGGAAATTCCCAGGAGATTGTTTGTGCAGGTAGACAGGGCCAATCAAATTGTACTTCAATATTTGACACAATATATCTGACTTTCTTCTCTGGCCAAATGTGTATTACAATGAATAGACGAGCTCACCTTGCCCTGCAGATGTAGATTGTTGTGCAGGAACTCTCTGACTTCTTCATCTGTGTCTTTCTAATGGGTAAAATGAAATAGATTTTTTTTTTTTAAACGTCAGAAATGGCCGTTCATTTAATCGACATCTCAATGGATCCATACTGACATCTTTAATATGCCTACAAGAAATGCACTTTAAAATAATAAGCTTAAAAAAGATATAACCGGCACCTATTGTTTTTTTTAACATCCAAATAAAGCAGCCTGTGACCAAAAGAGTGTTGGCAGAGGCTGCAGCACACTTTGGAAAAGACTGCACTGATGGAAAAGTGTAAACAGTGCAAGAAATCTCGAGAAACTATTTCTCCATCAGTAAATTTAAACGAATGTTCCTGCATATCTGAAATGGTCATTTAAAGCACTTAAAACTAGAAGAAAAAAAAAAGACATTCTTTCCCATTTGGACATAATTCATTAAGTGAGTTTGTCTTCAATACATTAAAGTACCAGCGAGTATCTGATCTTGGCAACATTGATGAGCTCCTGGTCTGCAGGGGAGCACATATTGAGGCCAATGGGGAGCATTTTCTTCAGGGCCGCAACGATAAGAGACGTCTGCACAGAGTAGCGATCTCCTCGCCGCTTCTTCTTGGTTCGCTCTTGCTCCGATCCGCCGGACTGAAGACAAATAGCAATGTTAAAACGAGACGAATCGCTCTCTTGGCAAAGAAGTCATTAACTTTTGCCCAAAAGAGTCCCGTGTTCACATTTCAAAGAATGTTTAACAAATCACTGATGAAACTAATGAACGTTTGTGATGAAACATTACAGAATACAAGTCAGTTTTAATGCAACATGGCAACATGCTGAAAGAGTAGATCAGTGGATGAAATCACTCATTCGTAAGGTACGACACTTTCCTGTAAACAAAACCTTTCAGCTTTTCAGGTATTTCATCGCTACACTAACTACTGTTGTTACACACAATGCAATCTCAGTTAGTAGTGCACAAACCAGACAGGACATATCCTGTGGAATGAATACAATGTGTGAGTGTGCACATGGAGAGTTGTGCGTGTGTATCTTAATTTGTGTGTGTGTGGGTTGTGTTAACATACTGAGAGCAGAGTGTGGGAGTGTGTATGTGTGTAATTACTCAACAGCACAGTGATAATCAGGTAACCGTCACTCCAGCAATGCTCATGTGAACGCAAAGTAGAGGATATTTTAACTAAAGCAACACAACATTAATCGGCTGTTATCAGTTATTAGATTTTACTGATTTATTGGAGTCAATGAACATGTGATGGTGAAAGAAGTTCTGTTAGTAAATGCGATGACAGCTGTTACGTGGTGTTGAGCTATAGTTTCAGTTCCCTCCACAATGATCCAGATAGAACATAATCTTCTTGTGGATCAAACAGTATCAAATGAAGACTTCGAGGATTCTGATTTCTGGTGGAAATATGTAATAAACACAAAGCCAAAGAGAGAAGAGTCCCCCAGTGGAAAAAAAAAAAAAGCTGAAAAAAAAAAATGTAATTAAGTTTCAACAACATCACAGATGCCACAGTAGCACTGGCTCCAAAAACTGGATCTGTCAACTGTTTATTGGTCAAACAAAAACGTAGGGTGATGCTGCTCGGCTGCAGGAGCGCACGCACCAAGTTAGACACACCACTGCTCAGCCGAGCATCATGAAACCTCTCAGACCACTACGATCTACTGCAAAGAGCTTTCATCAAGCCACTCCGGACCCCTGCTCACACAAATACAAACACACACACACTAAAACATGTACGGCCATCCATCACAACACACACGTCCCGCCAACCAACTTACAGCATAAACACTTTCACCTGCGTCTTTAACATGAATCCTTCCCCTCACAGTCTCGTCACTTTGTGTGAATGAATGAATGTGTGTGTGTGAATTTCGGGGTTTGTGTGGTTGACCAGAGGAGAGCTTGATGAAATGCCTCCTGAAACTCAGGGTGCCATGCGATCAGCACAGCGATCGTGCACAAACACAGTCTAACCTCTCCATCTCCGGCCTAGCGGCCCAGCGTCCAACCCCCGACACAGGATACAAAGAGAAAACACAGTTAGCGACACTCCTACTGCTGTCCAAAAATAAATGCACTGCCTCTGAAATCGTCCTGTGAAAGGATGGCAGGAGTTATGTAATTACCCATTAGACTTACAGTTCAGGAAAGTCATATTCTTTAAATGACAATTTTGTTTTTACTTACAGTTTATTGATTCTCTACTGTTTTTGTATAAGATAAGTAATAATGGAATTAAAAGTTGAGAACAGATTAAGAAGGGCTTCCTTCTTAAATCTTTCTCTGCTTGGAATAGTTGATGTAGTTAGTGAACAATTATTAGAGTTTTAATGTGTTACAGCTCGAGATATGGAGAAGGTATGGATCAAACGTCTGCATAACGGCCATGTTGAATTGTTGCAGCCCGTCCACTTTTACCTTGCTCATCTTGCTCTTACTGTCAGCGGTCAGGAACGACATGTTGTTGATCTCGTTCATCACCACGAAGTTCTGCTCCTCCCTCTTGAAGTTCTGCAAAGCGTAACACCAAAGACAAACATTGAATGCCAAAAGAGAGGTGATGGAACGGGAGAAGAAAAATGACACGAGAGAAGACTCACATGAGATTTGGACCAGAAAATGAAGACCTCTCCCACCATCCTGAAGAGTTCCTCTGCATCGGGATCTGGACACGTCAGCCACCTCGCCCTACAGACACAGTTAATGTCACCAACCATCAGCAGCACAGGATGCTCTTCACATCCGTGAACAACGAGGTACCTGTTGTTATCCACGTAACGGATGAGCAGAGGGTAGAGAGCATACAAGTCTCGGCACAAGACTGCAAACTCATCCCGAATGGTCCCGTTTTCACTGTCCACCTCCGTCTTGCCCTCCATGCGCAGCTGATCCTCCTCCGCCACCACCTTCCCCGCGCGTTTCTTCAGCTTCTCCATGGTGGGGATGAAGTGGGATTTAAGCATCTCTGGTTTGGCCCTGCTGACGATGGGCTGAGCAAACACTGCACGAGGAGGAAACACGACTTAGCAAGGAGTTTTCTGCAAATGTGAGACTTGCTACAAGTAGCTGTTTATAGTCTGCAGTGTCAGATAAAGTTGTGAATTGGTGAGGAAATGTGGATGCAGGACAAACAGCGATGCAGAAACACATGTTTGAAGCAGAGTCAGACTGAGTCGCAGAACTGAAAGAGCCTTTGATTAGTGAGAATGCAGGGAACTTCTTCTTATTGTTCTTCAAAACAGATTAAAATGACAACTTTTTAACTTTTGACAACTTCTGTGCTGGAAAATTAACTTGTTTTTCTTGCCCCAAGTTCAAAGATTATTTCATATATTCTGTATATACTCTTTAGTTGTCTAAAATATATGGTTATTTAATTATGACATTTATTTTTTGTGTGTATATTTTCTGTCAGAAGTCATCACTTTTGAAAATCAATGTAGCTATTGTTATTGTTGTTGTTGTTGTCTAATTATCGTGATATCATTAATTTTGATATTTAGTTTTTTACTGCTCAGCACTGCTATCCTAAAATGTGATTTTCCAGAATAGTAGGTCACCTTTAACATGATGCATTGTTTGAAAATGGATAGATGTTGTCAAAAACTAGTTCTATGTATACAGTGACATGCACTCATGTAGTTACCCATCTGGTGTAATTTTTTTTCACATTTAACAAAAACAGAAAACATTTACTAGGAAAAAAAAACATGTTATTATTGTGATTAATATGTAAAGTGTGAATCTACTTTTAAATCTACAAGTCACCCACATTTTTATAAATCATTGCATGTAGTTTGTAAATTGTATCAATTCACCATTGCTCACTGACCTGCTAGTCTCTTCATCCAGGAGGCCTCATCAATACCCAGATTGTTGACTACGATCTTCATGATGCTGCCCAGCAGCTGGTTGAGCTGCTCCGAGGTCACTGAGGTGCAGATCTGCCCCTCCAGCTCGGGGAAGTTCTCCAGGCCTCGCTCCCACCAGCGTGGCAGGTAGTTACACAACATTGGCAAGGTGATCTCAATCACATGGGGCATTTCTGTGTAGCGAGCTCCAGAATCAGCCAGGTCGTGAATCTCTTTCATCAGGATCTCCAACTCTGGGATGTCAGGGCACAGCTCCTCCACTTGATTGGGAAGACCCAAAACTGAGGAAGATGAAACAAAACAAAAAAAAAAAAACATCACCAACATCATAAAATAGGAAAAATAGGAAAAGATGAACACAGTGCTACATTTAAGAAGTGGAGAATTAAAATGCATTAACAATGACAATTGTGACATGAACTAAAAATTCCCATACAAAGTAACTGTAGATCTTGATTTCTTCATGTGATTCATACAGTCTGAGTGCATCATGTCAAACTGAGACCCAGATCTAAATTACAGATGGCAGCAATTCAGGAGATTACCGATGCACCAGTGAACCTCCTGCTCATAAAATAGCATTAGCATTAAAACATACCATGAGGGTGCGTTTGTGAAAACATAAACATTGAAGACTGCAGAAATCCTCTGAGAAGCAGAAGTTCAAGAAGAAGAAGAAGAATTGTACAATCCCCTTTGAGCAGCTAGTTTATAGAAGCGATTCATATGTCAAAACAAAAAACACTATGTAAAGCTTAATTTTAGATCAAACATATGGAGAGAATACAAATCTAGACAACGAATCCAGATATATCAAAGTTTTTCTTTGCACAATAACTAGAAGAAAACCTTGTATTTGTTAGTGTTTGCAGATTGCTTTGTGATGGGTTTTTTTTTTAAATGGACCAAAGCAGACCATTTAGCCGTTTGACACATAGAAGAAAGTCTGCAGCTATAAAGTGAACTAAAAGCCAATGGCAGAACCTACTGGATCTTTCTCTGGGAGTCTTGGTTGTGTAGACGGAAAATGTGTTGAATTCATTGAGTTCGGGTTCCAGGAAGGCCACCGGCATCGCGGCTGCTAAGTGAGCCAAACATTCGCCAAGAGCCGGCCGCTGTCTGCGCAGGAGAAAAAACAAAAGAAAATCCACGTTAATGCTCAGCACAAAACCAGAGGAAAGACACAAACTGAAGTATTAACTCACTTCTCTACATGTGGTGTCTTCACCGTGCCCAAAGAGTAGATGCTGCACATTAAACGATAGCAGGATATCTGCAAGTCGTCCACTGTGAACGTGCGGGAGAGAAGTTTTGCATGAGCATTAATTAGTGGAAAAAGGTCTCATGATGGAAGGGATGATGTACTGGACAAAGAACTTCACTCACAAATGACATCGTCTCCAAACTGGTGCTGTGCGATGTGATCGAACAGGGAAGTGAGCACGGGCAGCAGGGCGGTGGTGGTGTAGTTGATGTTCTGGGACACACCCTTGACCTGCAACAGCACAAAAATACAAAACCAAAAATCAGGTCACATTAAAAAATGAATGAGTGTGCGGCGTACAGAAAGATGTTGTTCTGCTCTGACCTGGTTTCGACTGGACACTTTTCCCAGTTTGAGATTTTCAACCATTTTCTCAATGTCGTCTGCAGCACTCTCAAAGAACTGCCTCAGAGTGGCCTTCACAATCTCAGGGCCCGATTTCATGACAGTCCTCGAAAAAGAAGAAGCACAAGTAAAGTCAAAACATATATAAAACCCGCTGGGAGCTTGATTAGGTTTTGCTTTTTGTGCAGGGACTGAGGATGTGATACCTTGCGTCCAGAGACCGTGACAGAATGTGCAGACAGTTCACCACTGCGCTTGCATCCGTTCCTAAAATGTGCCCATTGAAAGACGCCTCGTTAGAAACGTCCTTTGGTACAAGAGCTCCATCAAAATCTGATGCTTTTTTAATGGTGAAGGGCGTCACTTCAATCATTCTACATAAAGTAGCAGAAAATGCTCAAAAACACTGAACAAACTCACAACTACACAAAAAAACATTCATTTTAATACTTCTTACATACAAATGCATAGCTGAGACAAACATTAAGTAGAGTATTGCTACATTGAGTCTTAGCACAGATTGATCAATATCACAAACATCCTAGTCTACAGTTCTGACTATTCAAGCGGCACCACTGCGAAGTGAAACTTGTGTGAATTCAATTTGCTGTGCGCATTTTTCAGGAATGTGCTCCACACCCTAAGTTGGATGAAGTGGTGTTGAAGATGAACAGATGGCTTTCATATCATCTTGATTATTATAGCCAATTAAACTTTGGTATAATCCAACACAGAACATGTACATTTACAGGGTTATTTTCTTGCTGCTTTCTCAACATATTTAAAGTCGACTTGGATTTATTCATTTCTGTGCATATTTCACTCAAATATTGACATTGTGATGAAATATAAATACTGTGATGGCATTAAAACAATTTCTAGAATCGTTGCTTTGAAGGGTATCGTCTACTGATAATTATATATTATCAAAAACAAAAAGTGGTGAAGGAATATGAATGAGCATTGAGAGCTGGCAAAAAGCCAGGCTGGACACGCACCAAAGAGCTGCACTATAGTATCGTCTGTAGACATGTTCTAAAGGTTCATGCCCTCACATTGTGTCTACTGATCTCAGTCAACACTTGAAAAGCAACTAAAGACAACTTTTAAACCGGGAGATCGCCGAAAAACACTGAAGCAAAAAAGCAAAAGCTGAGCTAAGAGGAGAGAAGATGAGAAGGTATTGTCATGTAAGAGGAGGAAACAAACACACTCAATGTCAATCTGCTTAGAAGTGATTGTTAAAAAACAAAAGAAGAAGAGCAGCCAAGAGAGGAAAAAGAAATGAAGAGGAGGAAAACAGAGGTGATGAGAGAGCATCAAGGCCAACATGCAGAATCCTTACCAAAGAGAGAGACTCTGTGCCTCACCAAACCAGCCAACTTACAGAAGATACTGAGGTCGGAGGAGAAAAGAGGAAAAAGGAGGGAAAAGGGAGGGAGGATGGTGTAGGGGAGAGGGGGGGGGGACAGGGCAGGATAAATGTTTGAAGTAGACAAAAAGCAAAAAAAGGGAGGTCAGGGAAATAACAGATAATGCACAACAGGAGAGAGATGGGAATGTCACCAGGAGAGGACAGACTATCCCAGGGAGGTACTGAGGGAAAAGGAGGATGCGAGGTAAACAGTCCAAGTCCCATTGAGTCAGAGAATCACTGTTTCACTGCACATTACCTTGCAATCATCTCCTTCTCCTTGTTGGAGGAATGCCCTCCACTACCCAGCACTTTAGCAGGAGTGGACAGGAAGTACAGGCAGTGGTTCTTGAAGTACTGATTCACCAGCGGCAAGAGGATCTGATCAAAGGAAAACCAGAGATTAACACATATCTGCCAATTTACAGAGAAAACAGCCTTTTCATTGGAAGCAGTTATGAACCTTCAGAAATTCGTAGCTTTGTTTACAGAAAGAACGAATGGATTTATTTGTATTTCACATCTGTGGAATTGTCAAAATATGTGAAATGAGTGACTTTTTTTCAGATCACTTTAACTTCGATATCAGTTTAATATTACTCCTATTATTACTCCAGTAATGTCAAGTCCATTTTACAAACGCGTGGGATTAATCGGTCGTACTGATAAAAGTCAAGCAAAGTCACTGTAATGACAAGTACAACATAGTCAAAGCCCCGTTTAGTTCTGAGGCCACAAACAGCCCAGTTTGTTCCTAATCCAGTCACACCAGTAAAACCACAGCATGATTATCTAAACATCCCAAGGTTCACATCAGCTTTAGACTTACAGTGAATCTAAATAAAATATAAGATAGAACTTTATCCATCAGAGACAAAATCCTCAGGAAAATGTATAACATTAATGTTCAGGTGTCGGTAAATATTTATTACAAAAAGTTCATGAACAGCCTTTGACTCATTTTAAAGTGATTACATGAATTATAACTGCATTAAATACTTTTATCAATACATGGTATCGACACATGCCAACATGTAAGTTCGTACATTAGTTACAACCGACCAGCCTTTAATTCAATAGTGAAGATAAGCAAGAAGCAACAGAGTGAAACGTTCAGCGGCTCACCTTGGCAAAGAATTTGATCTCCTGTTCGTGAGGTGACTTCTCCACTCGGCCGCTGCTGACCACAGCCTCTGTGTAAACCACAATAAAATATAGATCAGTGAAATAGAATATAGCAGATTTAAGTTTAACCTTCTTAATAAAAGCTTCAACTTTCCTGAGAGTAAAACGATGACACATCAGAAAGTGATGAGGTGACACCGACTTGTCAGACGACTCAATCAAAAAGACAGTAAGAGGATTTGCAGCAAATATGAAGGTTTTCTATCCAGTTTTTCTGAGATGTTACATTCGCAAAAAATGAACTGAAACATGAACCAAGATCTTTATTATTTGCGAGAGTGAACCTTAATTTCTTCGCTATTAACTTCGTATGCAGACCACAACCATTTCAAATGATTTTATCGAGAGAACATTATTTATTTATTGCATGTTTATTCTCTCCTTATATGGATTATCTTTTCCTTTTTTTTTTTTTTTTTTTTTGCTATATGACTTGTATATAGTACAAGGACTATTTATAATGTTCTGGCATGTACCTTTTCCTAGGCTTAAATATGTTTACTTGACAGGTTACTTATTTGTATTGTGGTTTACTATTTGCATGAATGTACACTGCACTGAATCTACATACATAAATACAGTTGACTGAACTAAACATCTGAGACGTATTTGATAAAATCTCCATAAGGTGATCGGGGACAGATTCAGACTGTGGGATTGACAAGATAAAAGCTTAGAGCTAATGTCTATACAGGTAAAGGTTAAACACCACTCTCATGCAACGCGTTCGTTGTGAATCCTGACGTAAAAACCCTCAAAGTCTTTTACCGAGATGAGCAATGAACTCCTGGGCGATGTCCATCCACTTGAGAAGCTTCTGCAGGAAACCGTAGGCAAAACGCTTCTCGATGGAGGAAATGTCTTGTTCCATGTCCTTCAGACCCCTGAACAGAACAAAAGAGTAAAAGTAACTAAAAGAGAGAGACAGATCAATTCCGTTAACGTTGATCTCAAATAGTGAGGCGTCAATGTTACCTTGTCACGGCGTATCCGTTGAGCTGGAGGAACTTGAGTAAGTCCTGAGCTTTCTCTCGGTCTCTGGCCTTCTCCTTCGCCGTCAGGGTGTCGTAAGGCACAAGTAAAGGATGGGTGCCGCCACCTAACAGGACCATAAATCACATTTTAACTGCACTGACTGACAATCAGCCATCAGGTTCAGGCATGTGGTGATTTAGGCAGTCTTGCCTTTAGCTTGTAGCTCCAGCTTCTTCTTCCTGCCCCAGGTGTTGTGGTAGTTCTCCGCCAGCTGCTCAGCCATCGACTGCATACGGAGGGTGGGAAAAGACCAGGTTGCAGATGAATGTTCAATCAATTAAAACAGGAGGCGTTTCGAGTGAGAAATCGATGCACACCTGCAGCTCTCTGGACAGGGCCATCCCTGTGATGTCTATCGGCTGAGGGCTGTAGCCGTGACTCGGATCGTACGTGGCCTAAAGGCAAAAAAAAACATCATTATATAGTTTCACCAACTCTGAGAGAATCAAAAGGGATTTTGCGATATGTTAAATCATAAGTGAGCAAGTTTATTGTAGTAAGTGGTGGTTTATTAGATCTTTAATAATCTTGCATGGGGTTTAATGTTTGTGGTGAAAACTGAATAAAACTGCATTAATGAGTGCAGAATCCTCCATGTCTTCATTTTTTTTTTTCCATTTTCCTGCTCCTCTCTGAAGTACCTGAGCAGTTTGGGAAATCTTTCGTGTCGTGGCCTTCTGCTCCACCTCTCCCTCGCCGTCCCTGGCTTTCTCTAGCGTCCACTCCCAGGCCAGCATGGCTTTGATGGATTCTTTGATGGGCCAGCGGTAAATCTCCTTATCCTGAGAAACAGACAAAACAGAGCTTAAACTAAAGTACCAGAGGGACTTGTGATGATGCATCTAAAAATGCATGTCAATATATAAAACTTATACAATTACAAGGCTTTTGTGAAGAAACCACAGGTAGAGTGTTTGAGAGGGTTTTACTTCATCCTGCTTGTAATTTACGAAACAATATAATGATAAATATAATAAGTAAAGGAGAAAACAACAACATTATTAAAACAGACATCTATAAAATTGTGAAGTACAAATAATGTCATAAAAAGCTATCAAAATAATAAAACAAGTTATAATGTAGAACCATAAGTATAACAGAAACTACATACAGGCTTCCAATGTCTTTGCAAATAAAAAAGGATCAGAAGAAAGTGTAGCTTTACCATTTGAACATGAAACATATCAGTGATGTGTTGCTTGAAATTTCATATGCATACATTCACAACTGAGGTCAGGCGAGTTCAGCATTAATACATTCAGTTAAAAAAGCCGACAGTGTTACTCTGAAAGTCCAGGTGAAAGTTGTTTACCTTCTCAGAAAATGTTTTGTACGGCCGGAGCATGGGGTGAGTCTTGCCGTTCTCGTCCAGCGCCTCTCCGTACGTCCAGTTGTTCTGAATCTGAAAGTCCATTTTAACTGTTATTACAAATCACACTTTCAAATAATAACTTAGTTTATATCCAATAGTTTGTTTGACTGACCTTTTCAAAAGCCCACTTGTCGTGGGTGTGTTCTGCATACTTGTTGATGAAAGTGTCCAGCCTCTCCGGGATGATAGTGCTGTGAATAAATTAAGTTAATTTAGTGCAGGAGTTAAAAAAAAAAATTTCAGCGGAACACGAGTATCGATTTCAGTTTGTTTTGTTGTGAAAAGTTGACAGCAACAAATAGAAATCTCTGCAAACGTGACTAAATGTGACTAGATATTCCTGAAACGCTGCATGCTGAACATGTGACATTTGAAGTCAACAGTGTTAAACCATGAGTACTGAATGTTCGTTTTAAAATCCACTGTCTTTTAGTATATGCTTTTTTTTTAAGTTTTGTGAAATGCGCTTTGTTCAAAGGCCATTGTTGGCTTAAAGGTTAAACAGGTAAGTTTGAGACTCCAAGCTTTGCCGATTTGATTTGACTGTGGCTTCCTGAGCAAGACCCTCGACCGGCGACTGCTCAGGTTCAAGAAGGGCATCAGGCCTATAAATCAGACAGACCCCAGAAAGCTTCACCAACTACATTCAGAACACAATGAAAAGTTTAAAGTAAAGATCTGGAATCCATCAATTTAGATTCAGTCAGGTGGCTTTTAATTATTTAACCAAGTTTGAGACGGCTCTGCCACTAACAGCATAAAACAAAGCCTGGATCATAAGAAATATTTACATTCATGATACAAATGAAATTAGGCAGGAGAACCTCAACAACAAAAAGATATCATCCACTTTTCCATACTCCAAACACAACAACACCTACCAAATTAAAAGCCTCCTTGTACGTATTAGACATGTAACAACCTGTGGAGCTTTGCTGGAAACAAATTTGGCCTTATGACCTTGCTGCTGTAAAATCTTTAGAATTTGTTTTCTGCTTGTGTTTTAAAAGTTGAAAGAGAAACTGTGACTGTAAAGATGCGGCCAAAGTGAGGAACTGACACTGTCCAAAGCTGGATGTCTGAATGGCTACAACACAAGTCTGAGCAGGAGAGTGTGGGTTAACAATCGGGAAGAATGAAGTCATATAAATGAATATTTTCCCCTCATTGCTCACTTGGTGGTCTCTACTGGTTTGGGATCGAAGTTGCCTTCAGCATCTACTGAGGCCTTTTTCTCGGTGTGAGACGAGTAGGTGGCGTCCACATAATCCGGAGGGATGGCGCCTGCGATGGCACAGAGGCAGGGCATGGCGATCTTAAATAGCTCTGCGTCAAATTTCTGCACAAACATGAGAAAGAAACAAGTTAATATCAGCGTAAAATGTAAGAAAGTGAGAAATACTCTGGAATTCATTACTGACCTTGTGCGCCAGCGATTCAAAGATTCCCCAGAAGAGTTTCCGGGAAAGATGCAACTCCTCCTCAGAGGTCACACCAAAGTTTGCCCATCCATTTGGCAAGCAGTAGTACTTCCAGCAGCGCTCGTAGTGATTGGTTAAGAGCTGAAACACCGTGTGGGGAAACATTATAAAAATGTTTCACATTTAATGAGCCCTCAACAATAACAACTACCTTCCACTGCAGCATCTACCTGCAACTGACTGCTTGCTTTAGTGTTGTGCAATGTCTGCTAATACTGAAAATATTGTTATTATCTGCTTTGCAATGTTAACGCTGTAGTGTTCTGGTTTTGGCCTGCAGACCATGTGTTTCACACCCCTGGTGGATGTGGTAAATGTTCCAGTCCCTTTTGTTTAATTTGCAATTTGCAAGTCAAACCTTGAGGGGCATCTTGGCATATTCATTCAGGATGGGGACATCGAACACCAGCCGTCTAAGCAGGTGCTGCAGCATGGAGGGACGCAGGTACCTGTGAATGTCACCAAAACACCTCCTCAGCAACATTCCTCCAGGGTTTTTGTTTCTTAAAACGTCATTTAAAGAGAAGAATTGACCATGTCGGGTCGGTACTGACTTGCAGAGAGACATCAGGCACTCCTCGATGACATCCCTCTGGGCTTTGGTGAGGGCTCGGCCTCTGGACAGGCGGTAAATGGTGTGCAGCATGGAGTCGATCATGATGGCCCGGTGGTCCGTGCCGGCGAACAACGGCGCACACTTGGTGAGCAGCGGCAGGACAGCCGAGCACAGGTAGCGGTTGAGTGCCAGGGCCATTTCAGTTGTACTGAATGCCACCTGAGGTGAGAGATGAAGACAAAAAACATATGCTTACTGTGCAAACAGATGTTTGTTGTGGCTCTGGGTGTGTTTTTTCACTCACTGTATCAAGAGAAGCAGCAGCCCTCATGTCAGGAAGGAAGCCAACCTCCAGCACATGGAGCAGGAAGTCCTGGTTATCGATCCCGTACACTCTGTCCAGGAACAGCACCATGGACGCCTTGTGGTCCGGCACAAAACTGGCAGACATTTTGGGCTCAATAATCTGCCCATCTGCGGTTTAGGAGAGACAAAATAGTATTACGTATGCAGCAGGATGCCAATGACTGTATGCTTAAAAAGTATGTTATGTATGCCGTATGCTTAAAGAGAAGATTCATAGACGGATGGAACCTTTTCCGTAGGCAGGAATCTGCACAGGCAGGCTTATGACTCCCACCAAGTCTTCGATGGGCACCAGAGACCTCAGGATGGCCCTGATTCTCAATGCTTCACCTTTGCCTGCTTGGATCAGCTGCAGATGAGAAAAAAAAAAAAAGACAGACAGTATGAATCAACTTCAACTCTTCAATAGAAATTAGGTAGTTAGAAGCCGTTGCTCTCACATGCATCTCAGGAGCGCAGCGACCCAGCAGATCGATGAGAGCTGAGTAGAACGACATGATGGCATTTCCCAGATGCACACGGTTCTCCTCGTGCTGCTCCTCACCTCCAAACCTGCCAATCAGCAAAACAAGCATGTTTTTAAAGCTTTTTTTGGCTTGTTTTAAAGGTTATTTACTTGTTTTTAGTCTTTGATTTTACTGTATAATCTTACATCTAGTTTTAAAAATGTTATTTCTTAGCAAGATTTCTCAGCATGTCAAATGCATGGATACATAATTTCAATAGGTTGAAGTAATTTTATTCTCAAATTTAGTGTTTATATCTTATATTTGATCTACCCCTTTTTAGCAGTTTTGAAACTAATACGGTAGTCCAAAAGCAACAAGGTATGTGGGTTACACAACATAAAATGCTAGACCAAATATTAGACATAAACACTATATAAAATGGCAATATGCATACTTTCCCTAAAACAGGAAAAAAATCCATGTGAAAATAAGTAGAAAAAAACCCCTTCAAAAAAGCAAAATTATATCTAAATTGTAGCTATGGAACATTACAAATGCAAGGGTAGTTGCCAGTAAGTAAAGCAATTTTTTAAAGATGTTTTTTCTTCAAGTCATATAAATAACAAATTTTATAAGGTGGAAAATCACCCAAAAAGATTTGGGGGGGGGGGTCAAAGGTTGCATCCCCCTGGTCTATGCTGATTTTTATTCTTCATTGAATTGATGATTGCAGCTGAATCAAGTTTATCAAAACTGTCCTCCTTACTGCGTTGGTATCCCCACACTTACATGAAACGTCTGTCTTTCTTGACAGTGGGTCCGTCTCTGGCCGGATCCTCTGAGGTCTTGATGGCGTCCTCCATGGCCGCCAGCAGACCGTTGCCACCCTCTCCCCTCAGGGCCGGGCCGAAGCACTCGGGACGGCGGATGAGCAGACGGACCACGACATTAGCATTCTCCTCCACGCTCTCTCCTGTGAGGAACAGGTGGGAAATATTATTGAGATCTGCTGATTGCATGTCGAAGCCACTTGGCTGTAAAAGTGGTCGTCCACCAGGGGTCAGGGGACGGCGGCTGACCGTTCACGAAGACGGCAAAGCGGAGGAAATCCAGGTAACGCTCTCCTCCACAGGGGTTCCAGCCGATGTCCGGGTAGCCCTTCGACAGGAGCATTGGACACATCTGGAGTCCACAGCCGGCCAAGTACGTCACCACCTAGACCACCACACAACAAGAGACCTTCATACAGTGACCCTGGCAGAACATTCCATCTTGTGTTTTTATAAGTTCTTCTGTTCTCAAACCATTTCCAGGTCCTGCTCTTGCAGAGCCAAAGCCAGTTCATTGTTGTCAATGCAAGAGGCTGCAGCAACATCAAGGGGTGTGGATCCACGCATGCCTACATGAAACAAAAAAACATGTAATCACACCTGAGTTTATTTTTTTTATAAAATTTTACTAAATCACATTTTTTGGTGTATTATGTCTTTATTCTACTGTTAAATTTTGTGCTTATCAATTATGTTACCACATGTGGTTTGGTGCAAATAAACAAGGTTTTTACATTTTGACTTGTTTGGAAATACTTTTGGACAGATGAATTTTGTTGTTTACATGGTATAAATCAAGCCTCGTGTAGAGAACAGTATGAAGTGCAGTGGAGGACGAACACTGACCCAAACCGATGCCGCTGTTCTGCAGCAGATAGCTCAGGTGGTCAAACATGGAGCGCTGATTCTGTCGGCTGATGCGACAGAAGTAACACAGGAAACGACAGCAGTTGGTCACCATTTGGGGGAAACGAATTTCCTGAAAGAGAAAAAGGAAGAAAAAAAAAAAACATTTGTAAGGATCTCTATTTCTAACGGGAGTGGAGGAAGCAAGTGCAAGTGGATGAGAGCAGCATTAGTGTTACCTTGGAGTCTCCACCTCCACCTAACACGTTGACCATGACCTCCATGACGGTCTCGTGCATGCCCAAAGCTCTCATCAGATTTGGGTGCTGGTAGAACACTTTGTTGTTCATGATGTTTCTGCACAAACACAGACATCAGATGCTCACATTGCTTGTCTCAACCAAAGTACATGATAGTGTGGAGCAGTACAAAAAAAAAAAAAGACACTGCGTGGAAGAAAACCCAGATTGAGAGAAAGTTTTCCACCCTTTAACTTTTCACTAACGATAATTAAAAGAGGAGCGGCGCAACCGAGACTTTGCTGGTTGAAAATTTCATGACAAAGCTCTCAATGAGCATAATTTGTGGAAAAATGACAAAACTTAATGTAAAAACTTTTTTTTTTAATTATTCTTTATTTCAAAAGTATAAAGTAATTAAAATTTGAAAAAAACTTCCAGTCTAACAGTCTGAATGAAAAGGAGCAGAAGATCAGTCTTATATCTGCCCCTTCGTTACCTTACAATCACTGTACATCAGTTTATTTTGTTAATGTCCAACTTCCTAAATATTTAGTTTTACAGATAGTTTTGTGCATTTCACAGACAGTGTTTACAATATACAAATGCAAAACCATCATGTTTATGTTTGTTCACATCAAATATTTCACATTACTTCAGTCCAAATCTAATTTTCTTAATTTTTTAACATTGTAGCTTTTATGCGTTTCTTGAATTCCAGGAGAGTTCATGACTCTTTTACTTCTTTCTGAAGTGTGTTCCATGAACTAATTCTTGTCACTGTGACAGTTTGTTCCATTGCTTTGGAATTGAACCCGGGGTTTTTAAAGATGTCTGTTCTTTTCAAATTATAGTGACTTTTTCTTATTTCAAACCTTTCTTGGATTTTCATTGGCAATATTATTTTCTTGGCAAACTTATCACCCTTAAACTGACCCGATGCTCTGAATCATGAGCCGCTCCTCCTCAGGACCCATCTGGACGATGAGCAGCGAGCGGATCTGTCCAAGACACTCCAGGAGGTCCATGGTGTCCTGGACCGACACGGCGTTGATGGCGTAGGCTTTAGGCAGCGCTCGGGTCAGCTCCCCGAGGCCGTCGTACTGCCTGTGGAGGAGGCTGAACATCAGACGCACCAGCTCGGGGTTCTGGATGAAGGACTCCTGGGCCCAGTGGATCATGGTGTGGGAGATCAGCTCCTGCAGAGTGCCTGCATGAAGAGGGGGGAAAAAATGTCTGCCATCTTGCCTGACTGTTCTAATTTAAAAACACAGAATAACTCTGATATAAAGCTAATAGTCGGTTCTATAAGTCCGAGCGATTGACAAAGCAGCTCTGCAGCTCTACAACTGTTTTCATATACAAAAGTTTCATCAGCCTGTTAATGGGAAATGAATTAGCCTCACATTATTTCAGCATTACATAAAATGTGTTAATTCCCACTTTAAACATTTAGTTAGTCTCACTTGGTTTCAGTTCCTCCTCAGCTTCTTGCTTCTCGTCCTCTTTCTTCACCCGCAAGCTCTTAATCTTGTCAACCAGGCTGAAGAGTCTCCCCCTGAGCGAAGTGTCCACCTCTTCCTCCTCTGCCTCCTCCTCAATATGGATGCCTATTAATAAAGACAGAAACAACTGAAATACATGAGAAATCGTAAATCATGTCTGGGGAAGATGAAAGGTTCACGAAAGAACACAGAAAGATCGTCTCACCGCAGTGAAGCAGGAGGTCGTTGTGGAACTTATCCAGGGTGTCTCGCACCTCCTCGGGCACGGGACACTCCTCATCCTCGGGACCGTGCTTGAAGTTGGTCAGCAGAAGCACCTTATAAGAAAGCACAGTGTGATGATAATTGGAGATTGTACAGTAAATAGAGTGGTGCGATAAAAGCTCACTATCAGATTTCAAACATTAAATGTCACTGAGAAACATCCAAATCAGTTCAGAAACCAAACTGAGGATAGTCTAGTTCAGTGTTTTGCAACCTGCACCTCTGGAGCCATTCACTTTATGTATTTCCAAAGGACTTTCAACTCTCGGCTAAAAAGGGATTTCAAACGTGGCAAAATGGGGTAAAATAGCTAAAAACAATTAATGTGATTTCTAAAAGAAAAAAAGAAGCTAAAAAAACTTCGGGGAAAATTGCATAAATAATATTCTTTTTTTTTTTTTAAATGTTGAAAAAGAAGGATGAAATCTCTAAAATCAGGTACAAAAACAGCTGAAAAAGTAATGAAATGTTCACCATCCTAAATTCTAATTGGAATTTCATAAATGCAACATAAAACATGTCATATGTTAAACTACATATGAAACTTTAGAAGCTGCGTCAGCCTCTTTTTAAAGGTTTTCGGCTCCAGTTAAATTTGATTTGTTGGAAAGTGACAAAAATGGCTCTTTTGGTCATAAAGATTGCAGACACGCAGGTCCAGATGTTTCTGGATGAAATATTCAGTACCTGGTCTTGTGGCGGTGAACGGAACTCGCGCGTCCTGCGCGCCGTCTCTGCAGCCGACATGGTGAAGGCCCTCATCAGCAGATTGTAGCGGACGCGCTGGTTTTTCTGAATATTGTTGACAAACTCGTCAGAGTATGCCACAATGGCCTCCACTCTGTGTCTCAGCTCGCAGTCGCAAAAGTACTGCAGGAGTGTGCACATCTGAAAGGAGACAATACGAAGTGGAATCAATCAGTCAGTCAGTCATCAATACTTGATTCATGACGCCAAGTGACAGAATAAAAATGCACATAGTTGAAACCGACCTGCAATTTGACAGATTCTGGCAGCTTCATCTGGAGGAGCCCCTCCTCCAGACCCTCCTCTTCCTCTTTTGTTTCTGCCTCCACTGCTGCTGCCTCCTTCTCCTCCTCCGCTTTCTCTCCATCCACTTTTCCCTCTTTGGCTTCTTCCTCCTCCTTCTCCCCCTCCTCGGCCTCCTCTTTAGGCTCAGCCTGCTCAGCCTCTGCCTCTTTTGGCTCCACCTCTTTTGGCTCCTCCTCCACCTCCTCACCGACCCCTTCGTCCTCCAGCTCGGCCTCTTCCTCTTCCTCCTCCTCATCTTTCTCCTCCTCCTCCTCCTCTTCTTCCTCGGGGGCTGCAGCCTCCTCGGCCTTCTCGCCCTCCTCCTCTACCTCCTCCTCCTTCCCGCTGAAAACGTTGGGGTCGATCATTTTGAGGATGTGCTTAGAGTCCTCATCGTTGAAGATCCCCATGATGAGCAGAGTGCTGATCAGCTTCAGGATGGGGACGAAGTGGAACTCCACACTGCCCCCCACTGGGTCGCGCATGGCCTGGCTACCGTCCAGGACGGCCTCCGTCAGCATGCTGATCGCTCTCGTTTTAAGCTCCTGTGGACATAGAAAGTAATGAACAAAGGAAACAAACATCACAAGATACTAAATGTACCCCGGCTTCTGTTTCGTACCTGCAGGGGGAAGACGGGGCTCAGCGTGTACAGATCGGGGTCTGTGCCCACAAAGTTGATGGATGAGAAATGCAGCTTTGGCCGTAGGCACGTGGTGAGTCCGACACCTGGCAGAGAGTGGGCCTTCTTCACGTCCGGATAGAGGTTTATGCTGAGGGTCTCCTGAGTCATGGGGACAATGAACTCCCTGTTGGTGCCCAGACGCGCCCGTTTAGCCGATTCCAGGTGAATGCTGATGAGGAGGTCGTAGTATCCGCTGCGGAGCGGTCCTGGGAGGTACGTGTTCTCGGTGGCGTAGAAGAGCTGGGACTCATCGACGTGGCTGCACAGCGCGTGAGCCACTCTGTTGTTGCCGAGAGCGCAGACGGCACAGTAGAGCATGAGGGTGTGATAGTGGAACTTCATCAGGTCCTGACGCTCTGACAGCTCCAGGATGTCGATGCACCTGGAGAAAGAAGAAACACACAGAGATGGGTACTGGATAGCAACGTCAAAGTAAACAATTATTCAGAGGTGCATAAAAAATGAAAAGGGTAGATTTTCTTCAATTCTATAATTAGAAGTGTATAAGGATCCCCCCAGGGATAGTATAATAAACAAAGAGTATCCAGAAGAACAACCCTAAACAGCCACTGTGGTTATGGTTAACTACGATTAGGATGAGTTATAAGCAGAGAAGACATTTCCCCAAGGGATTCAGAAAAAAAAAAAAAATATATAGTATTATAGCTGCAAGCAGCTGTCAGTCATTATATGTATGTCATCAGGGTCAGAGTCTCATCAAGTGTGAAATTTAAGGCAGATCGAAGTATGTATATTTTATGCAAACCCTACTTCCTGTTCCTAGTAGGTGGCACTATGGGTAATATGGGTCATCATTTTCATATGGCTGCGATGAGAGCCAGACGGTAATGCAACTTGTAAAGCTTGAGGCCGATTAGACCATGTTCAGGCTATTTACACAGCACTTCCTGTTTCGTGGCCGAACGTCAAACTTACTTTTTGAATGGTCTGATGCGTGTGCAAAGTTTGGTAATTTTTCCAGTATGTTTAGGGACTTAAAAATGTATTTGTTTTGCGGGAGAATTTTTTTCATTTTCCTGAATGGTTCCAATAGTCCTACACTCATGGTGGTTGGACCCTAATAACAGGCTTATAATGTCAAGTCACTTCATACACAAAGTCTAATGTAAAGAGCAATGTAACAGCTAGATATTATTGTATTGCGTGTCACAGAAAAGTAAAACCTTAAATGGGAAGACAAATTAAATATCTTGTCCTTGCAAACATACATTAAAACAGCTAAAGAAATACCTCTAACGCATTGCTCATGATTGAAAGAATTTGAAAAGTTTATTTCAACCAAGCTACTGTGTTAAAATCCTTCAGGGCACTAACAGCCTCGAGGTGAAGACAGGGAGTTGGGTGTTAGGATCCAGTATGAAACTGCAAGTGTGTAAAAAAAAAAAAATTTAAATCACGGACATAAAAAGTGTCAGCTAAGACGCTGCAGAGTGCCTGATAGTGCTACCTGTTCTCCTCGGGGATGTGCAGCGCCATCATGATGAGGGGTTCAGTGCACTCCACCATCCAGCCCAGCCTCTCACTCACTCTGCCCACCTCCGGGTTCAGGAAGTGATTGGGCATACGACTCCAGATCACCGGCCTGAGCATCTGGACGTCCAGCCTGGGAGGGCACTGGGGGACCGGATTGTTACGTTCACTGCGGAACATCGCCGCTGAGATGGGCATGATGTTCTAATGCAGGGGAGACAGAGGACAGGAGGTTTGTCAGTATTGATTTTTTTTTTTTTAATCTTTTTCTCCTTGAAACAATTCTCTTTCATTTTATTACTTTTCCATTCATTCAGACAGCCGTATATCAAGCTCTGACTTGGTTTACACAGGCTACTTTTCAACGTTGTTACCAATCATGTTGCCATGGTAACCTATGCTGAACAACTCACCTGCTGCAGAGAACATTCCGTTCATGAGAGAAATTCAACTGGTATTAAAGACGCTCCCCTACGGAACAATGATCTCTTTGAAAATGTCCACTTCTTTCGAGGTGAGAGTAGCACTTCAGACAGTGACTATACTGTATAATTCAAATTTTCATATTGAAACGAACCTACTGAGCACTTTGGAGTATCTTCTGTCACTCATTTTGTATTTTCCACCATTTGTTTATTTCAGTAATGAAGATAAAATGGTCACATATGTCATCATCTCTTCCTTGCATCTTTTGGAAGATGCATTAATGACATGCCATGTCTTTTGCTAGTGTAATCCTCTACTATTCCATAGCGCAGTCCACCAATCCACCAATCACACTGTGAATTGTCATATCAAGCCAACACTGCCCCATTCATGTGCACTGGAAAAGTTAATATATGCACGTTTGGCTTCATAGTACTGCTTTTCCCTCTCTCACTGTGTTTTTTCTCTGGTAAAAGAGAGTTAAAATGCTATTTGAAGCTAGAAAAATGACCAATTCCAAACACAATTTCACTAAAATTGTGAAAACATGATGAAATAGAGGAGTGTGACCCACATCATCAAGAACATCTGAGAAAGGATTTAGACCTTGTGAGCAAAAAGAAGATTTCTCATGAAGTCAGGGGAGAAAGATGTGAATAAAAGTTGGTTAATTTGGGGGGGGGGGGTTTCTGACCTTGAGTTTTCCCAGCTCCAGCTGTGCCATATTCTGACTGGACGGCTGAATGAAGACAGCAGGGAACAGCTTGGTGTTCGGCTCCACCTAAAATGACAAATCTTTTATTCCACAGCTGCACAATAACTGAACTGGTGCCGACGTATGAGAGGAGAACGACATGGACATCTGTAAAGTTTAGACGGGGTGTTCTCACCTGGTAGAAGGTGTTGATCTCCTTCCCATTGGCGGTAAACGTCATGAGACCAGTTGCCAGGTCGACCAGGCAGCCGACCACCATGTCCTCCTGGCTGAAGCGTGTCTGCTGATTGCTGACCAGGTCGCCTCCCCACACCATGTAACAGTTGCTGTGCTTCATACTGCAAAGGGGTTAGAAAACATACTGTGAAGTCAGGGAAACAGTGAAGGCAGAAACAAGCAGGAATGTACCGTATTTTAAAGGTGGTTCTAGGTTTAGATAGCCCAGGAACCCGATTCAATGCAGAAAGCCTTTTTGCTTCCTACGTCCTCATACGTACATGCAGGACCCTGTTACATGTCATTCACTAGTTCTGTGGCTTGTCCTGTACCTCCAAAATTTAAATCACTGTTAGTGTTTTTCTCTGTTACTTATTTCATTTGTTATGTGTCCAGACACAGAGCCTCCACCCAGTTCTCTTTACCCCTTCTTAGCGGGACTTTATTCTTCTCTCTATTGTTATGTGAAGCTCATGTCGATATGTTATGTTTTGTTTTGTTTCTTTATTCACAAATGAAATAGAAAAAATAACAATTCAATGCAAAATAAAACAAACTTTACAAAGTTATGAATGAAAGGGACCCGAAGGAAGCGCAAACTTATAAAATCTGCCCCTGTTTATCCCACAATCCAATAAAAACATTCAACAAACATATAAAACACTTAAAAAAGCTAAAAGAATGAACATGGTTATTTAATTAAATCCAATGAGATGGTCTAATTGTTGCTTTAGCTGTAAGACTTAGTATCTGATGTAAAATACTTTATAGAATATAACGAAAGAAAATAAGTAACTGCAGAAAAAAATGTAATCAATTTTTGCACATAACAACCTGCAATATCCCAATACTTGATTTTTTTTTTTCCTCAAAATTTGTGAGAACTGAAGTCCTGAAATCTGTTCTGTAAAGAATTTCCTTCTAGGATTTAAAAAAAAAAAAAAACAAACTTCTATTCTATTCTATTCTATTACCTTTCAACAAAAATGTATAAACACTGAAAAGTGCCTTCCAATGCTCTGGTCAGTAAAACTCAATTTAACGACGGTGAGAACTTACCTGTCGTGTATGTTGCCTTTGTCGTCTCCCACAGTGAGTGTGACACTGCGCACCTTCGAGAGGTCAAAGGTGGGATCGAACTGATGATAATCTGGAGTGACCCAGCCGACCCACACACCCGAAGGCTCCTGCCCAGCGAAGATTCTGACAGAGTAGTAATACTGACAACAGAAAGGCAACACAAGATTTCAGTAGCTGCTTTTATCTCTGAAACATTTTAAAAGCAGTCACACTGGAATATTTAAAAATGGCAGATTACTGGAATTGTAAGATTAGAGAACACTTATCTCACCGTGGTGGTGTTGAGGATGATTTCGGGGTCATCTCTGTCATCAGGCACCACGTCCTCCACCAGACGGGGCACGGTGGGAGGGGCAGGAGGAGGCGCAAGAGGAGTCATGGCAACCTTCTTAGCTTTGGAGAAAAATCTATTGCATACAGGAAAATAAAGTATATTCGCTTAGAACTTTATCAATAACGAATAAACATACAACCTCAACTCCAACTGTTGATGACCTGAACTGAATCCTTAAATATTTTGCAACAAACATTTTCTTTTGGTAGAAACTGGTTCATAAAATGACTAAATAAAGTGAATGTAGAACAAAACAGTTTCTGGATTAATCCTCTAAATAATTATCTACACTTTCACGACTTCTTCATGTCCAGCTATGACACAGACTCACCCTCGTTTCTTTCCTTTCTCCGACGCCGTGTCCTTCTCATTCTCCACAGTCACCTCCTTAGGCACAGATGGTTCCTTCTTCTCCTCCTCTTGTTCCTTGCGACTCGCAGACTTCTTCAACACTTCAAACTCGGAGTCGGGCTCCACCACCACGACCTCCTCCTCGGGTATGGTGAGGGCCCGGGTGAGGGGAGTGGTGCCCGCTGGGATCTTGAAGGTCTCGTGGAACTGGACCGGCATGCTGAGCCTGAGGAACATCATGTCGGTGTTGGCGTTCTGCGAGCCGAAGGTTTTATGAGTGAGCTTCAGACAGGGGGCGCTGTCCACCGTCCCGTCCACACGGGAGACCTGCAAAACAACAAGCCGACTTCACAGTTCTGCATGTAGGGAACAATAAATACGTCTCGCTCGTCGCTCACCTCGATGTGGTTGTGATCGGTGGGCACAGGCACAAACTGGGGCAAGCTTTTACTGAACCACATGGTGATGTCACGCTTCATGTTGATGGCAAACGGCTCGAATCCTTCCTGCAGGCCACAGATCGCGAAGTAGCGGAGGCTGCTGACGTTCTGACCCAAGTTGATCCGTCCAACCTGAGAGAGGCCCAGGGCGCAGACCGGGATGAAACCTGGAGGGATGAAACCACAAAAACAGTTCATGTAAAAGCTCAGTTAAGCAAAGAAAAACCTTCTTTCAGTCAGTTAAAAGAAAGTAATTAACTCTCACCTTCCCCAATCTCAATGTCCTTGAAGGCCATTTCGGATCCCGAGTCGCTGATCAGCATTTCACCGTTGAGCGTGAACATGATGTTCATCTCAGTCAGGTCGATCATGCATCCAACGACGTCTCCAGACTGCCACTGGCGGCCAAACGGTTCATTACCGATGTGCCATCGTTGAGCCTGAAAACACAGACAATGAAGTCAGACTGTCATATGGTCCTTTGGCTTTTTTTGTTTGTTTGTTTGTTTTTTCAAAATACTGACATCTTGATGAATCTTTTTTTCTGTCTCAGATGTATTTAGTTGTAAATTGAGTTTTTCCATGAATAAGAGCTCAATACAAGAACTAATTGTAATATAGTACCAGAATGTGATTTATTTGACTCAAGTCACATCTGTGACTTCACTGAAAAGAGAAAAAAGGATTGAATGAAGCTCAGTGTCTGTTTGTGTTTAAACGTTTCTGTACACATCTTATATCCCGACCAGGTTCTTCATTCATTCAGTCTGAAATTAAATAAAATAGACTGAAGCATCTTCATACTTGCAGCAAGAAGATGCAGCTTTCATTCCTGTGTGAAACGTATGCTGCGTTTCCAGATAGGCACGATGCGTGACAAGTATTATTTTCACGTCATTTGTGGCACATTCCCAACGTTCCTAATGTGACGTTATGCGTTATGTCACATTCAGAAAGTTAGAAATGTGCCACGAATGATGGGAAAATTATATTTGTAACATGTCTTTGCGTAAACGCAGCATTGCATGTTCTTGCCAAGGTTGTATCAGTTTACTACAGATAATTCATGTTTGTTTAGGTGTTTTGAGATTTTCTATGACCTGTAGATATGAATGTGTTAAATGCTTTTACAGGCATGATTTTATCTCATTTTAATTTTTGAGAAAAGATCCCAACGAAAGAAATGCAAAGCTATTGATTATTTTACTGAAAACAGTTTTAGTCATTTATTGTAAATGTGTCTGAGTTACGACAGTTACAGGTTATATGTTACAGACTTGCAAAAGATTTCACCTGAAAGAAATTTTTCTTGCACATGAGATGTGCTTTTTATCGCCTACAGTTCCAAAGAGCCGCTCTCTGTTCAACATCTCAGCTAAAGCTCTGGTATAAGAGTCTGGTGTGTGCACCGAAGCTGACGAGGAGGAGGCGAATGGAAAGATGTGGACTGACCTTATTGCCATTAAAGACGTAGGCCAGTTCGTCTGCTCCCAGCTCGGTGTCTGAGCGGACGTGGGGACGAGCCCAGCCCACCCTCATCTCCCCGGTGGTCACCGCCTCAAACTCAAAGTACCACTTCCCCTGAGTGATGGCGTACGACTTCTCTGCCCGGAAAATCCGTACTTTATCCCCCCGGGTGTTCTCAAGGCCGTGGCCGGCTGCAGAGGACAAGAAAACGATGGCAGGGAAGTCGACTTTGAGAAGATATTCAAAACAGTTTTCCGGGTGCAGAAGAGTTTAATAACGTCACAGTATTCTACATTGATAGGAGACATGTTAGGACGGGACAAAGTCACTTACAGCTCTCCTGATCCGGAGGCTCGATGTTGTAGCCATAGCCGATGAGAGTGCGGACAGCGTTGTTGACACTGTCTCGGTTAGTTTTCTTGGTTCTCTCGTCCAGAAGGTTGTAAGGTACCAGACGAGGGTTTCGCTTATTAAAGATGTCCTGAGAAGCATTTAGAGATTGAAGATGAAATATTACAGTTAAAGGGGTCATATTATGGATAATTCACTTTCGAAAGGTTTTCCAACGGTAATAATCATCCCCATATCTGGAACGACGCCCCAGAAGTAAAAAGAATCTGTCTCCTCTCTCCCAGGCTTGTTTCAGTTTTTAAAAAAATGTGTTGCTCCAATGAGCCAATCAGAAATCAAACCCTTTTTAGTGTCATCCGGAGTTTAGGCAATCCCAATCAAGGTAGGCTCCTCCCTTTGATGCCTCCCACAATTAGGCAGCTCTGCTCTTGCACATGGCACTACCACAGGAAGTACTTCCTCCTCTTCCCAGGATGGGCATGTGTGGGCAACAAACTTTGAATAAAGCATTTTTGGACCAACAAGATCCATGTGAACGTGTTGAAAATCTATTTTCTTAAAGGGGTCATAATTTAATGCGCGAGAAGAGCAGCTTCTGTGCATGTACATGTTTTATGATGTATAGTTATTGGGGATTTTTTATCAAGCAAAAAATAAAAATCAAAAAAAATTTAACCTTTTCCTGAGCATTGGGTGAACATGAAAGAAGAGTCACCTGCACGATGCTGTAGGTCCATCCTTGTCGTACCCGGTCCCTTGCCCAGACATTATGTCCATTTTCTGCCAATTTTTCCACAAGTTGGTTTTGGTTTGGCGTCAGTTTGACATGGCTGAGGTCGAGGGGGGCAGGCTTGTATCCATTGCTCATCACGTAGCTAGAGGACGGACAGTTTGCTCGTTATACACAGATTAATTCGTAAAACATCTAGTTGAGAGAATAAGATGTAGAGACAGAAACATCTTGGTCTCCGTACGTCTTAGGTAGCTTGATTTTCTTGAGATTCTCCTCTGCTTTCTCATCACCCATCCCAACATGACAACCCAGAGCCAGCAGAGTCCTGAAAGAGGTGCATCATGTCAGGAATCACCAACAGTGTTTGGATCGTGGATTTCATGCTGCTCCTAAAACTTAATTTTCCTCAAAGTCTCAGTTAGAAACTCACTTCAGAGTCTCTCCGGACATCTGCAGGTTGTAGTTCCTCTCTGGCTCCGGCAGAGACTGGAAGTCCACCAAACATGGATGGAGCTTCTTGTTGTCGTCCCTGAACTGTGACGGGAGACGACAACTTGATAATTAGTTCAAATTGTTACAATTTCAAGACATAGTAGATTATAATATTCTGCAGATTACGTATTGAATTCATAAAGTAATATTACCCACAAATTTTCAATATACATTTGCAAAAAGAGAAAATAACTATAACTTTAAAGAAATCTTCAAAAATATTAGAACCAAAGTAAGGGAATGCTGCATTTCACTAAAAAGGGCTCAGTTATGGAGCAATTTAGACAAGAACTCAAAAGATTCTAAAACACACTACAGATTTAAAAAGTGATAAAAACCAGGTTGTTGTTTAACTTAAAATACAAAGGAATGATGAAGGAGAATCAAAATGTTTTTTTTTTTTTTTTTTAATAAAATACTGATATAAGTGAGTGTGGCTGTGTAAGCATCTCAGACTTGTTTGTTATTTGCTGTTTGCTTTAAACTGTCAATGGAAAATAATTATTTTAAAACTTCTGTTCTGTATTGTATTGAATTGTTTTTTTTTTGTTTTTACAATTAATTAAATAAAAAAATTAATAAATGTTTTACTCGAAACTACAAAAATGCAAATATCCTTCATGCTTTATTTCTCATACTATGTAAATCTCATTGAAGTTTACTTTATGTGAAAGAGTGAAGTTACAAAGCACAATACAAAGAAGGGAGCCGGGGGCTGAAAACAGCCCACAAGGTAATTTGAAAATATAACACTTCATTTACCAAAAAAATTTCAAAACTGCTAAAACAAACAAACAAAAGAAAAAACAACCTAAAATGATTAAAATTTCTACAAGAAAAAAAAAACTTAGAAATAAAAACAACAACAACTTGTGAATCTGCTTTAAAAGAACCAAAATGGTTAAAACAGTTAAAATGTAAAAATTGTCAAAACAATTGTTGAAAAGAAAGATGGATGAAGCCACTAAAATCCACTACAAAGGAGCTGAAAATGTAATGAAATATTTACCATCCGACTAAATCATTGAAATTTCATAAACTCCACATAAGATAAAATTTGAAAGTTGAGAAGATGTGTCAGCCTACAGTACATTTAAAAGTTAAACATGTACAGCTGCTCCAGTTAAATTTGATTTGGTAGAAAATGACAAAAACGGATCATTGGGTCATAAAGGTTGCAAACCTCTGGTCTAGAAGATGGATGGAGAGATGTTTTTACTTATTACAGTATTTTTGTGGATGTGAATTGTCAACAATTCCCTGTTTTCCACTAAAATCTCCCATCATTTTAGGTTCTCATGTCTGATAAACAGTGTAAATCCTGATTCATCTCATCCTCCAGTGTTGAAACTCACACTCCCGTACGTCCAGCCCTGCTCGATACGAGTGATGGCCCAGAGCTCGTGAATGTTCTCTGCCAGCTTCTCTCTGATGCGCTCCAAGTGTGGCGGCAGCACGATCTGTAAGGCCAAAACAAAAGGAAACTCAGACCGCAAACGCTTTCCTCGCATGATCCCGTCTGATTTCGATTTTTGGGGGTTTTTTTTTTTTACCTGAACCGTATCCACAGGGCAGGGCGTGAAGGAGGTGTGGGTGAGGGACAGAGTCGGACCCAGAAGGTTTCGCACGCCGTTGAAGTCGTGCTTGTACTCTTTGATGGGCTCGATGCGCATCCTCTCGCGGGGCAGCAGGGCCTCGTAGCACGGCGCGTACCCGGGGGGAGGCATGAACTTGAAGTCCCCGTGACGACCGCCGAGAAGGAACCGAGCTCTGGAGTGACGGAAACAAAAGTCCGACTGGTTATGAGCTACTTAAGTTATTTATGACGACAGCGCATTGATCTTTATGAGACTTGTAATAAAAACACATTGATTTCATCTCTAAGAAAGTTACTGACCTTGTGTTTTCCCCCAGCGCTCCATAAACCTCCTCTCATCACACTAAGAAACCCTGGTATCTCTTATAAAAGCAGCTTTTAAAGGGGATTATTTGGCAGTTTGAGGCATCATTTAAAGTAAACTGCACTCAGTAAATGTATTTATATAATTTTTGCCAATCTGTGTTTGTATTTCTTGCAAATGTGTCACACAGTGAATATAAATTAGATTTCTTTAACGTCCTAATGCACAGATAAACAGTTGAACCAGCTTTTATGCTTCATCGTGCTGCAGTACTGTCTGGCACATTGATTCACTGTTGCACCACATTGCTGCAACAACACAGTGATCATGATACAGAAGCTCCAAATCAGGAGTTCAGCATTAGTTCGGCTTGTAATTAGTGCACAGTAGTTGCTCCATGATTACTGTGCAAGTTATCAGGTTTTACTCTTTTGTTCATGGAGCTGTAGACGTCACCTAGCTATTAAGAGTAGTGAGAGAGCACCAGAGGGAAATATATATTACGTTTTCAACACTTCAGCTTCAGTTTCACACTGTTACAATCACCTTAACCACACACACACAGTCACAACATACTCTCATCTGTGCTCTTAGTTTTAATTCACATATTTCAAGCAGATTCTTTTCAAATTTGTTCAAAACATTTTGTGAGACCTTCCTGTTTACTTTTTAATGAAATAATTACATTCTGCCATTTTGATAAACATTTGTTTGTTTTGAAAATAATATTTTCATTTTCAATTCAGTTCGGTTTTTTGTCGACTCTCATTTGGAAATCAAACCTGCAGCATTAACAACAGCCAACGTGCTAACGTTGCTGCTGGGTTCAGATTCTCTCCGGAGCGGATCGAAAACACAAACACATTCTTTTAAGGTTTTTGCTGCTGTGTGCCCAAATGTATCTGCCTGTTGGTCGTATTTCCACTTTGCAAGTATTGCAAGTTGCCCTGTTGTCAATTTTCCACCTGAAATGTAACAAAACAAAAGGGTTTGTGCCGCTCGGGCGCCACGTTTCCTACTGATCAACCTCAAGTTTTCCCCCTGCAACAAGACATCTGTATGTCTAGATGAATAAAATAAACAATTGAGGGGAAAATGTTTTTTTTCTGTCGCCCTTACTTGACTCCTGCAGAGAAGCTGATGACCGGGAAGAAGAGGCCGTCCACGTTGAAGTTTTCAAACATGCCCTGGACTGGGTGGCCATTGATGCGGAAGGAGATGCTGGGCACGCTCAGATCCAGACAGCAGCTGACAACATCGTCTGCGGCCAGCGTGTGCGCACTGGGTGAAGCTACCTGGCGGGCGACGGTACCTGAAGGGCGGCGCACAGGGCAAAGGAGTCACATGATCATCTACAGCAACGAGGCAACGAGTAGCCAAGTGAAAGAAATCGCACCTGACCACAGATGCAGTCCGTCGAAGCCGTAGGAGTAGAGATCATCTCCCACACCGTTGCCCCCCCAGCCCTCTCCTCCTCCGGGGTAGGGGCTGTAGCCCTCGGTCATAGCCCAGCCCACCCGCAGGTGACTGGCCTGCGCTGTCACAAAGGGCTCCACATAATCCACCATCATCTCATAGTACCACTTCTTATACTGCGTGGAGCCCTCGCACGTTCCCAGGAAAATGTTGGGCCTCACACTGAGTACAGAGGAAGAAGGAAATGAAAACTTCTCAAGACAAACAAAGACAGAATGTCTAAACTAACAACGGGCCGAGACAGAAGAAATTCACCGGTTTACCTGGTGACATAGTTCACAATGTTTGTCTGCAGCAGGAGGTCGCGACCCGGCAGCAGGTTTTCAGTGATGAGGTTTTGGTTGGACCTCACAGCGACACCGTTACACACACAAAGAGAGCGCAAGACATCCAGCACCTAAAGACGAGAGGAGGACGAACATCGCTCTTATCTATCTGCCTGAACATGGCAGAAATCAAACCGAGTCACCGGAAAAATCTAAATGAAATAAAGTCATTCAGAGGCTAAATCTGAATTAAGTATAATTGAAAATGGCAAACTATCGCATGCACAAGGGTAAACAAAGCTGATTAAATCTCGTGAGATGATTGGCAGCAGGGGAGGACAAACCTTGTGATTTCGTCCATGCTTGTCCAGGAGTGAGATGATGGATTTAATGTGGTTCTCCTGGATGATGTTCAGAACCTCGGGGCTTTCGATCAGAACACAGTACAGCACCTCGAGAATACCTGCACGAAAACAAAGGCTATTATCAAATATTTAAAAGTAATACATTTCTATGAAGAAAAATCTAAAATAATGTTAGAATGGGAGCAGAGGTCCACTGATATCTGTAAGTTCTGTCCTCAATTTATACATTGATTTCCACTTGAAGATCCCAGAAGCTCACAATGGATTAAACTGTGTCTCCTACACACAATGAATCAAGAAGGAGCCTTAAAGCAGTTACTCATTTGGAGAGATCAGCTCTGACTGCATGATTTTATCAGGAAAAGGCCTGAGGCCCATCAGATACCGGAGGAGGCCTCCAGACGGTCCAGCTTGCTGACGAGCCAGTCCAGGTTGTCGCAGAATAATGCACAATTCGAACGATTCCCTCTGATCAGAGAAGCTGTGGGACGTAAACGCAGACAGATTACTTATCTGTTGCTTTGTTCAACCGAAATTTATTTGGATTTTCCTCTTTTACCCAGCAACTCATAGAGCAGGTTGACGATCTCCTTCCAGGACTCGGCGGCTTCCTCTCCCGCAAATTCAGAAAAGTGGGCAGCAGTGTTGTATACATTCAGGCGGTCGATGCACTCCAGAACAATGGTGATCATTCCCTAATGATGAAGAACACAGCGAATGGATGGTGCATTCATTATCCCTGCAGGCTGCCATTAGTACTGGCAGATATATAAAAGTTTGCATATATTCTTGTGCAACATTCAGTTTTTAAACAGATTTTAACTCATAAACTCATAAAATGTGCAATACTTTCAAGTACTAACCTGTGAAATATGCTATTTTGTTTTTGTAGTAATTAAGTAGTTAAATTTAGCATTTTGAGCATTTGCTGATTAACTAATGATCACTATTGTGTTTGTTCAGGAACAATGCTGATATATCTACAAAACCCACTCAAGGAAAAACACAATTAGAGTTATACTGAATCATATTCACAGACTGGTGATTGAAAAAAATATTGACTATAAATACAAAAAAAGCTGACGGTTGTGTCATTTATTCCTACACTCAAACGTGTTTTTTTTTAATATCATTGTGATATTGGGATTTTTATTTTGAAGAAATGAAACAAAACATGCTAAGTTACGATATTTGATATTTTGAGATACTGTATTGATGAAACTTTATAGAATTAGAAAAAAAGGCTTAAAACGTGCCGTGTGTAAAATAGAAATAAATAGTTTGAATCATATTGGGAATTATTTTCAATTAAGTTTTTAAATTAATGTTGAAACAGGTAGAGTTAAGTTTTTTAAATATATATTTCTAATAATAATAATAACAATAATAAGTAAAATTGACCTGCGCCATGGGCCAATAATTTCACTAGTTTTTTATTAATTTTCTTCAGAAGTTTCTTATATCATATTTTGGCAAACCAAAATATGGTTTGGTGCATGCGTGTGTGTGTGTGTGCGTGCGTTCATGCGTGTGTGTGGTTCACCTCCTCTTGGAAGAGGTTCTGACGGTTGCGGAGGGAGCGGAGTTTGGTCTGTTTCTCCTCGTGCTCTAGCTCCTCCTCGGGTGGACGGAAGTAGAAGATGAGGTCCTGCAGTGAGAGGATGACGCCCTCCAGAGGAAGCGACATGGCCACCGGTGACTTGTTCTTCATGCTCAGGGAATCCAATCCCCTGGAGAAACAAGCAAAAAGACGCACAATAAATCAGAGGACTGCATCCTGTCAGAAATGGCCAGATTCTCCCACACTCGCCAACGACAGTCCTTACTTGATGAACTGTCTGAAGAGGCCTGTGGTGCTGTAAATCATTCGAGCAGCCTGTGACTCTTCAGTTTGGGAGCGGGATACAGTTAACGCATCATCCATGTGACCTTCTTGATGAAGAATAACCTGATGATGACCATAATCACAAATAAAGTTCTTTGTTTCAGAAGCTTAAATACTGTATCTAAATAATGCAAACTGAATGCAAAGTGAGTCCGCCGCATTATTAACCGTATTGTATCCCTGACGTAAACTATTACCTTTCTTTTCATCATTCCTAAACGAGCAGCTTTAGCATCCAGAGCGGCGTAAGTGAGCCACAGGCCTGTGGACACGTGCTGCACGAAGCACATGGACTCTCCATACTTGATCTCAGGAATGCCCATCCCCTCCACATCACGCTT
>OMNM01029398.1:4636-19293 GCA_900302745.1 Parablennius parvicornis | reverse complement strand
GAAAATAAAAGAGAGATCAGAGAGTGAGAGACCTCATGCAATAATAAGTCCGTAGAGGGTGCGTCTGACCTTTGTGGCACGGAAGCAGAAAGCCGACAGTTTGGTGTTGGCCTTTTCTGGGTCGACCACCAACAGGCCCTTTTCCTCATCCAGACACAGGTACCGGCCTGTGGTGATGTGGCGAATACGAAAAGATTGCCCCCACTTCATGTGGCTCCCACTCCAGCTGCAGGAGCAAAGCCAGAAAATACTTTTATTCACTGTTTGAATCATGTCTGTAACAGTGTTATGATTAAAAACGTTATGGCAGTTATTTAGCCGGGGTTTAGATAAAGCTATCAAAACAAATGTTGTGGCTATTTCACTGTTGTGAATAATGGAGACAATCTAAATGGATAAAATAAGCCTTAATACAGTAACACCAGTGGAGACTTCATATGAAAACCTACCAGATTACAAATTAAAACTCTCTAACTGGCATGAGAAAAGATCTCAATAGCGTCATCATTTTATCATATAATGTGAAAGACTTCAGGAAATCTGACCTTTAACCTTAAACATGCACGATGTGGCTTAAGCTCTTTGAACGCTGCTCAACACACACATTGAGAACTCCCGATCTCCATAAAATAAAAGTGAATATTCTCCCTGTAGACATTAATATATCATCGGAATGTTAACAATGTTCACTGTACTGTTTCTGTTTATTCCTGTTTTTTTATTCACTTCTTTGTTGTAATTTTGTTATTGCCATATTTTGTTGCTGGGCTACCGCTTTTTGTATAAATTGTTAATGAGAATAAAAATAAATAATAATATCATCACTTTTAGGGTATGGAAAATTCACACAGACACTGAGGCCAGGCATCATCCACACAGCAAGGCTCCGGTACGGAATTCAACACAGATTTTTCTCAAACCACTGAATCAGCATGCAGTCCACATTCAAACATAATATTCCACTAATTGGCTCAATTATTATTCTTTTTTCCTGAAGTAGCTTTCTCTGGTTCTTCTGGTTCACCCACCTGATTCTGAGGGGCTCCAGCCTCCACAGGGAGCGAGCCTGGCTGCACACAGCACCGCCTTCATAGTGAGCCATCCTGCGGCAGACAACCAGCCGACGTTAGTATCACCATATTGTATCGTGTCACTGAAAATCACTCCACTTTTTTTTTCATCCCTTCTCACCTGCGCTTTTCCTCTCCTTCCTCGGGTGTAGCGATGGCGAGACACTCATCCATGTGGCCATGAAACAGCCTGAGAACGTGACCTCCTGTCAGAAACCCTGGAAGAAGGTACAAACACCAGGAGTGAGGATCAAATGTCCAATAATGTTCATGCAACATCTGCAAACGTGGATATAACTTGCCAAAGGTGATGAGGGCTGCAGACAGATAGTAATTTGTTTTACCTTCAGCTAGCTCGCATCCTGAACTGATTGGATTCATGTTCCACAGAGTTTGCATGAAGGACGCGTCCACCATCAGATCTCCACTGGCATAGGACAGGTGCTGAAGACAGAAAACGTCCAAAAGTCGAGGTGAATCCAGCGGAAACGTTCCTGAATGCTGTACTGGAGTTGGTGGAGTCTCACCAGGTATCTCTCAGACGACACGCTGACGAGGATGAGGTCATCACCGACCCTGACCTTCTCACCTTCTGACCTTTGCTTTGAGGCCGGGTGAATTGTCCACCAGCACGCCTCTCCTGCAAGAACAACGAGGATGTTTATCTGGTTCAGTCAATGAACAAAGAGAAAGAAACTACAACAGAGAATGCAAACTGCTGGTTCGTGAGGTTTGTAATTCAGAAACCATATTAGACTCGTACCACACCAATCAACAACAGTACTACAGGAGTGTTTCTGTGATCGCAGGGGCAAAAGGAAAAGAAAAGACAGAAGCACAACTTCGAGAGCTTCCTCCAACCACGAGTACACAAATTAGATATCTAGATTTCATTGCTGATGTCTGTTGCTCCTATTAAGCACTGTGATATCCAGTAAATGAATTAAAAATGCCAGTCGCTGGAAGCGTACTTGTACTAATGTTTACACAATGAAAAGTCATCCCAGGTTAATAAAATTATGCAGAGTATAATTTTGACAGATATTCCATTTGAGTTTGTTTCTCTGTGTCTCTCTGCCACCTGATAACTTCTCCTCTGAGGATGAATATCTATTTCACATACTTAGTGCAGCCGGGAGGAAGGCCACTACAAGGAAGTGGATGAAACTAGAAAAACTAATGGTGGACGAGTGGATTGATATTATTCACGATGTTCCTAATAACAAAAGAATCCCATTCACTATAAGACAACTACAACAAAATGTGTTCTTGAAAAGATTGAAAAGATGGATCAGATCATGCTGAACCAGTGGGGTCATCTTTTGTATAATGTTAAAGGGTATGGTAATATCTGAAAGGTGCACCAATGCTTCCCTGTTCTACGGAGTGTCGTTATTAAGTTGTAAGGTGTGCATTACAATATGGTGGAAGCTATTATCACTGTACGAGCTATATAGGTTTGAATGTCTCGTGGAGATTCAACTATATTGTGCAGAAAAGTCATCCCACAGGCTGGATTGGACATTATTTCTCAAACTGTAGTACAGACAAAAGTATCACGTGGCGATCTGTGGAGGAAATTCATATATTTTTAAATAATCTAATATGATGAACAAAATCCCAAACAAAACAAAAAGATGAAATGTATTTTCTAAATATGTGATATAACACTTCCTATATATTTTTTTGTCCCACTATCATTCTGTCACATTCGCTTTCTGTACGTATCCGTCATACTTGTTGCTGTTTACTGGAATTTGGATTCTGTTGCGTCTGTTATGTCAATGCATCTGTGACGTTGATAATCAAACATTTTTTAACACTTGTCGTTCTGACATCCCAACCTGCATTTGTGTGAATAGATGGAAAAACAGCTGTTGTTCTCAATGTTCAGGTTTGCTATATTACAGTAAGTGCAGCTGCACCTCGTCAGATGGAGTTAAAAGGTGTCAGTCAATATTAAGGAATAAATTCTCAGAATCAACAGAGTTCAATTAGGCGCAATGGAGTCGGAAACAAGTCCAAGTTGCAGGGCATGGGCCAGGATCCATCACAAAAAAACAAACAAAAAAACAAACACTACTTGTGGATTAAATCTTTCAGAATTCTAAAACTTTGTTGTGTTTCATTTGGGAAAAAAATTATATTTCATGCTCACCGATGGAATCTTCTTGTAAGCCCACGTCGAAGGCCAGCTTATCCGTGAGGGACCGAGACGTCGTCAAGCAGCTCAGGTACTGGAGAGGAGGTTTTATTATCAGGACGTGACCAGATCATTGCAGGCAAGAGAAATCTGATCATTATATAGATTGTTAAATTCTCTTAGAGACGGTCTCACCATGCCCGAGTGGTGATGTCTCAGAAGGATGGCATGACCGTACAGTAAAGTACGATGACCTCCACCTTGGGACGACTGGGAATGAAAAAGACGAGAAAACATTCAGAAGTAAACAAACATACTTTTATTTAAAGGTTTAATAAGTAAAATAAATGCTTTTTTAATTGTACATCATTCTGTCAATGACAGCAATTTTTCACATTTTAAGATATTATCATTAACAAGGAGTGGGTGTTTTAGTTTGATAATTAATGATGTTGCCCTCTATTAATTTCTGATTGATAATTACATAACGTAAAAAAATAATGTAGAAAATACTGATGTTTATCAGCTTTATGTTATATAAGGGCTGTATGTTGCAGATAAAATTACAAATTAATGTTTGTTACTAAACACCTGTTATCCTCTTGATGTTAGATTTTGTAGTAGTTAACGAGTTGAATGTGATTAAAATGCATTAAAGAAATCAGACTTTTTCACCAAACAAATAAAACACACCACCACTAAATACAACAGAGAATGAAATAAAATGCTCACAAATATGGTCTGAATCGCAGTTTTAAAGATTCTTTTACTGTAATCGTAGTGAGATTTTTCACACAGAGAATAAATTAAAATCAGACATCAACAGAAAATGATAGAACACAACGTTAAACCATCCTACCTTTTCTCAACATCCAGCAAGGATGGAACAAGAAAACACAATTATTGGGGCAGTTACAAATTGTTTCACCTAAAACAATAATTTAATGGGGGGGAAACTAAGCCTTTACATTGGGTCAAGCTCCCATAATCCTCTGGGATGAGTCGGTGTGGGGGGGCAGGTATGTCAAGTGGAGGCATGACACCAGCAGCTTTAGTCTGCATTATCACCCGGCCTGGTTCAGACAGGTGGCGGTGTAACGGGTGTTTGTGTGTGTCCAGAGCCCAGCGGGTCTCCAGTTACCACCTCTATCCCCGACAGGGAGGGGGGTGGCGACGGGACGGGACGCTCCGCAGGGCTGCCTGCCAGGCTATTCTCATCCTCCGGCTCATCATGAGAACCTCTGCTTCATCCAGCTCCTTTAAAACTAGTCCCAATGAGCCCAAGATGAACCTCTCCTAATCTCCTAAACCAGGAAATAATTAATACTTTCAAAAACAAATGTAATATTCTCTGTTTAATCACATTTTATTTGCATACATCAATGCTGTCATGGTATATCGTTTACATTTATTTTTAAAATTATTAGTCTGAAGAAGTGAACAATACATTTTCCATGTTTTTCGTGAAATGCCTCATAGCTAACTGTTTTTTTAGCTGTAATTTCCAATAAATACCTGTCACAAAAAAGAATTGCACCTTTCATATTCATATTATTTATGTATCGATATACATAAACACAGAGAGTCTTTTAGAAAAGATTACCATTTTATTTAAATTTCCTAGATTTGGTAGGTTGACTGAAACAATCGAATTAAGAGTTAAGAGCCAACCAACTGTCTTTGTTTTTAGTATGTTGAATTCTGCACCAAAATACAAACATTTTCTGGAATTAAAAAGACAAAGGACTTGTCCTTAAAGTAATTAAAGACAAACAATTGAACAACATCCTGGAAAATGAACAACAAGAAGCATGACAAAGTAACAATGAGGACAAATGTAAAATCATAAATGAGCTGGCGATATTTATTTTAGCATGAAATGCAACTGATGATTACATTTGTGACAAATTCCATTGTCTAATATCGCTGGGGTATTAGATCCAGACAAAACAGGTACATGCAAGAATTAGTAGTCACTATTTTTGATAATACCTTGTAAAATATGGGAGTCCTCTAGTTTCATTGATGTTTCATCTTCTTTTAAGCGAATAAGAAATGACTTTCAACAGCTCAGCATGAATTATTATCGGCGCTCTTCAGTGACTACTTTAAGGAATTATTCACCTCAGGCTGATAGTTAAACAATCATGTAAATGACAAAGAACTGTCAACACGACAGGGGTGTCAAACTCATATTAGTTCTGGGGCCACCGACAGTTTCATCTCAATCCGGTTTAGAGCAGCAAAATAAATGGAGTTCAGTAAAGTTCGGAAGAAGAACCAATCATCGTCTAGCGTCCTTGTAAACAGCCAGCACATAGACACACCCCCTTCCCTCATTCACTCATTGAACTCCGGACCTCGAGGGGCGACATCCTGCATGTTTTCTCTGCTTCAGCCCACCTGATAAATAAAAACCTCATATGAAGCCTAATAAGGGGCACCTCCATTGCAAGCAGATGTAACTGTGAAAAGACCTAAAACGTGCAGTATGGAGGCCATAGAGAGGTGGAGTTCAACACATTTCCTTTATATTGTCACTTTTAATCTTTAAATCGAAAAGAAAAGGCATTCTGTTATAGTTAGGAAAATAAAAGTCATCTTACAGCCTTTAGCATATATGCTTCCACAAGCTCACTGAAGATAATAATTCACGACAAGGCTGTAAAACTAACATTATACTGCTGTATTCCTTACAGCTTTGCAGCCATCTGCTGTCTAGTTCTGGACAAATTAGCAATAGAAGTTAAGTCCACTGAAACATTGAAGGTTAATGTCTTCTGTGTGATTTTTGTATGGTCATCACATGGGCTGGATTTGACCGTCAATTGGGCCGGTTTTGGTTCCACCAGCCACTTTGTTTGACACCCCTGCAATAGAACATCTAGTTACCAACACAACAGGAACAAGGACAGTCGCCAGGCCGGCTGGGACACACGTTACAGGAAGCGAGACACGTTAGTAGACATACCCATTGGTCCAAATCGACTGCCTGCTCGGCAGAGTGCAGGGAGGGGGAAGGGGAGTGGATGTCAGAAAGCAGGGGGGAAAAAAAATAAAAAAAATCTCAACAAAATAAAACGCCTGCACAGACTGGAGGACTGTGATGCGCTTTGGCTTTCGTTATATTGTATAAAGGCAGAATGGGGGAAAAAAGAGTAGCCTGATCAAAAATGTGGGAAACCTTAAGAAAACTTGATACATGAAGAAATTAAACATGTTTTATCACATTTCTGGGTAAATCTTCAAATTTACGTTAGATTATACAAATTTCTTTGTGGGGATGCACACAGATTAGTCTGATAATGATTTTTTTTTTCCAATTATTAATTTGCCAATATTGCCTTGATTTTAACATTTTCAGTCCGTTTCGCTGCCGCCTGCTGTTGTCGTGTGCATTACATCATATAAACATGGTCACCGGTGTAGGATTTTTTAGTTGATATGTTCTAAATGTAAAAATGATTTTTGCACCTCTATATTATGTTTATTGGTTCTGTAAACCCAACCTGTCATTTGGTGGATGTACATCACAGGAGAAAAGCCGATACAAACACAGCAGGCTCTTTTATAAAGTCTGAAGAAAGTCAGGTCATTATTGGTTGTTTTTCCTCTTCTACCACGGCAAAAACCGCTGTCTTCCTATTCCCCACACCACGTTCTCTTCATTTTGACTCCTACCTCTGTCATCTCCACCGTGTTGGCCAGCATCTCCTGCAGAGCGCGGACGGAGAGCGACTGCTCCAGAATGAAAGTGCATATGGCCAAATCCGGGGGCACATTCTGGAAAAGATTCAGCAGCCAAGTCAACCGGACATACTCTGAGAAATAATCCGTTCTGAAAGCAGACGCATAAGAGACAGGGAAGGCGTGTGGGCGTCTGACCTGAGCGTTGGATGTAGTTTCCAGGAAGCAGAGACGGTTTCCGAAGCCCTCGCAGGACAGACAGAGTTTGATCTGCTCCTTCAGGACGGAGGCGGTGCACTGCAGCACAACCTGGTCGTCCTGCACACGACACACACAACAAACGGTAACAAACACTTTGCACTGTTCACTGCATTTGCTTCCTTCAGTCTTATTCAGACAGATTTTCCTCCAGACTTGTGTTGCTTCATGTTGTTGATAGGCGTGCTTTTAGTTTGTAGAACGCTATTTGGAAGCTTTGCTGACTTAATGTTTGATGCAGGAAGTGTGATGTGTGATCTTGATCATAAACACTGGAAGGAGTGGAACAATTGAAACTTGAAAGAGCAAGCCAAAACAACAATAAATCAAAAATTCATCCTTCCACTTTTTTTTTTCCTTTAATTCATCCTCCCTTCTTGTAAACCGAGTTTTATCAAAGTTCTCATCACCATGTTAGTAAACAACCACAGTAACACTCACCATGAAGACACATTCTCTACCAATCAGCCCAACATCTATTTCTGGAGCCAGGCTGAATATTTCACTGTAAAACTAAGTCACAAACTCATATTTACTATCATTATAATAATATAATTGTAGATTGTGGCAGATTTAGAATTGGTAACCCAATTGGTTATCAGATAATTGTATCTGCATTCATTTGCCATATTTTGAATAATATAACATAACATAATATTGGTTGCTTTCGAAATTCAACTTTGTAATTGATTTTGGAATATCGAAAATCTAAGGACATAAAATCTCATTTCCGTATAGAACAGGTAAATGTGCTTATTTTGGATACACATTCAAATATATTGACACATAACACATAGTGTCCATATGATGTTCACCAGCACGTGCACTTTGTAAACAATTAATGAACAATACTTAAAACATCAACCTATTCATGCTTCAAAATTATGAAAAGGGAACTTTCCAAGTTGAAAAACCTAAATCACTTTCACACTGTTCTTCCAACTAAATTGTAAACACACTCAACAGTTATAAAATTGTAAAACAGGTCACTTAAATAATCAAAGAAAAGTCTGCAGCATGGTGAATATGTAACAATGCTCATCTTTTCCACTTTCAAATATGCTGTCAAAACATTTACAAACAGTGCAATAGTGTAACTTTATGAACACACATATTCACCATCGTATGGTCACATGATCCATTTGTTGCATACTTTCAGTCACTGCATGGATTCAACCCGAGAGCTGGAAGCAGGAGTGGATCTGCTGAGGTTGACTCTGGTGCTGATCTGTCCGTCTCCTTCTGAACTTTGATTTTATTACGTTCATGTCTGAAAAAGCTGATTTACACAATTATGTTGACCCTAATTAAGCTGCCATTTTCAGTGCAGCCTGGTGAAGAGTTTTGTAATTGTCTGGCTCAAACAAACTCTGCTGGGATTTTAGCTGGACATCACTTTGGAGATTTAAGACCTCCATCTTCATCTCCACAAGATCAACACAAAAAGTTTAAACATCTCTCCTAAACCCGAGCGCATAAAAATTGTAATTGCGCACAGTTAGACCAATTTCTACGCACGGTGGCTTTCTGTGCGCTAGTATGGGGTTGCATTTGTGCCAAAATTCTGAGCAAGCAATGGGAAACTTTGAGCGCAGAAAAATAAATTGTGCAAGCTTTGGATCCCGGAAGTGCCGCTGCACTGTACCTCTGATTGGCTCTGACTGGGAACAAGTGACACTTTAAGTAAGCAATCAAAAAGGAGGGGGATTACAAGGCCGTCTGTGCAACTGCACGCCCCCAAAGTGACAAAACTCACCATCAGCGTGCGCGGAGATCACAGAAGTAACAGCGAGCGCACAGACCGAGAAAGCGAGCGCACAGAGAGGCACACGTAATTACGGTTTGGCAAAGGCACCACAAGCTACTGGTCGCTCGCAAGCGACGTGTTGGAGATATCGGCTTTAGACTCTTTAACATTCCAGCTGTGATAAACTGTAGCTACTGAATGATAGTTTTATTGGAGATACGCAAGTTAATCTTTTGTGCATTGATTATTTTGCACTTTAGGGTTATTAAGGCTTGCTGGGCCTCAAAGGATTGGAAAGTTTTCAAGTAGAATTCTAGAGGTGGAGATTGGCTGATGCACTAAATATGACAGAATTCTCTATACATGTGAGATTCAGTAGCTCTGTTTGACCTTGAAAGGTTGAAACTAAACTTCTTGATTAGCCATTTAAAGATTGTCTAAAGAGAGAAGGCCAAAAAGTACCCGGAGAAAATTCACACAGCTCACCACTATTTTCAATTTTATTAATAATAATTTACCATATTTTTTTAATAACTTTATTTATAATTTTTCCATAGTAAAAAGAACAATGACATTTGTGGAATATTTCTTACAAAAGTTGTTACGCCCGAGAGTGCTTGAACGGTAGTCGTAGCGAGAGAGACAAATACAAATAATTAATTAAAAAATAAAAACAGGGAGTCAGGCAAAAGACAGGCTCTTGATATGAATTATGAACTGTGACCAGGTTCTGTCACATTTATCCTTCAATCTGTGTATTGCATACCTAGTTTTCTCCAGGGCCAATCCCAACATCACCTCTCTAATCCAATGAACAAAGGCAGGAGGGTTCTTCCCCTTCCAGTTCAGTAGTATCAGACGGTGGGCATGCAACGATGCAAAGACAATTGCATTTTTGTGGAGGCGGGACATTTTTAGCTCATCCCTAACTACACCGAAGATAGCTATCAAAGGGTCAAGCTGCAGTGTTTTGCCAGGTATAGCTGAGAGCGATTGGAAGACTGACGACCAGAAACCACACAGAAAAATACATAACCAAAACATGTGCCCTATTATTATTTTAACAATTTGAGTATATGAAACACCTCGATAGTGACATATTCACACTCGTGTCATTGATAAGTGGTAATCCCTGGTTCAATTCCGGGATTTGGGCCATTCTGTGTGGGGTTTGCATGTTCTTACTGTGCCTGCATGTTATCTCTTGTTTCTCTAGTTACTTCCCACAGTCCAAGAACATGCACATCAGGTAAATAGTGTCTCTAAACTGCCCAAAGAAGAATCTTGGCACTTAAAAGGTTTTATTCCCTGTTCTGACCAATTCAGTTCAAGTCAACGATATCTATATCGCAGAAAATACAACACAGTCATTTCTAGGGTCTTTTTTCTGAGAAAACCCAACAGACTTTAGGAGTCCAAACTTTAGGAGCAACAAATTGCAAACTGTGCAAAGGTCAGACTGTGTGGTCCTCGTTTCCAAGCAAAAATAGAAGATGTTTATAAAATTAGATCCAGAATGGTTTGGAGATAAACATTTAACAACAGATCAGACAGGAAACACATTTACAATTCAGATTGCAGAGGCATCAATTTAAATCACATCTCTGTCGTAAATAAGTATAAAATTAGACTGCACTACACAATAACAATGACTTGTTTGCAAAGCACAGCTCTAAGGAGAGCTCTAGTTATTTTCCATGTATCCTTGGGCAGGACACTGAACTTTAGGATGCTTAATTAAGCGCCTCACATGGCAGACATCTCCACTGATGTGAGTCTGAATGACTGTTGGAGTGAATGGGTGAATGTGACTACTCTGTTAAAGCACATTGACACTGCTGGGGAACTGGAATACACGACACAAGTTTAAATCCATTTAGCTTTTATCTACACGTAATGTGCTCCTTAAAAGACAAGTAATCATCCATAAAGAGTCATTTGAATATAGATGCTCACTCAATATCTGGACCATTTCTGCTGGTAGATTTGTTGGACTGTGTCAGTATTAATGTTTGAAGTGGTAAAAAAAAAAATTCCAGTTCTATTAAGGATGAGTTCAAGTTAACATAGTTGTTTGTGTAGAACAATAGACCACTGAATGAAAAGGAGCAGAAGAGAAGATCAGTCTTATGGTATCTGCCCATTTTGTTACCTTTCAATCACTTTACATCAGTCTGTTATTTTGTTAATGTCCAACTTTCTAAACCAGTTTTACATATATTTTTGTGCACTTTATGTTATTACAAAACCATCATTTCTGTGTTTGTTCAAATTAAATATGTCACGTTATTTATGTTATTTATTTGTAATACTTTAACATTGTAGCTTTTATTCATTTCTTGAATTCCAGGAGAGTTCATGACTCTTTTACGTCTTCCTGCAGTGCATTTTTTCACATTCAACTAATTCCTGTCACTGTGACAGTTCATTCCATTGCTTTGGAATTAAACCTTAGTTTTATAAAGATGTCTTTCAAATTATAGGGACTTTCTCTTTTTTCATTTTTGTGGGGGGGGGTGTTCATTGGTAATAATATTTTATTGGCTTCAAAACCTGAAGAATATTATAATCAACTATATCAAACTTTTAGTGACTTACTGGACACACTGCAAACAGCTCTGAGTCACAATAGAGCCACAACAGAGCCACAATAGAGCCATAATAGAGCCACAATAGACACACACACACACACACACACACAACTAAATTCCACAGGGTCCAATGCTAACAGTGAGTAATTTGCTTGCTCCTCGTCAAAGCCTGAACCCTGCACAGGCTGGTGTAAATACAGCTATAAACACCCCCCCATTCCCCTGTGAAACCCACACCTGACACTCAACATGCTCAGCTGTTCCTTCTCCTCAGTCATTGTGCAGGTTGCTCCCGCAATTAACCCGACCAACACTCTTCTGAACAGGTCTGGACAGAGTCCTGACTTTTCTCCTGACAACCGATGAATCAATCTGTCTTCTGGTTGTTAACCTGCTCTGGCAACCTGTCGTGACTTATTGTCAAAGATAACAGGTGCACCACTTATAAAAGCGAAGGAGAGGGCAGCGCGGCAGTTCGCATGTCTGCGTTTTATGGAATGGAGGAGGGAAATGGAAAGTGATGCAGCTCCGTGACCTCATAACATCGACTCCTCGCTCATACTCGGGAGGCCTCTCGTGTTTCATTGGCTGGAGAGAGCGCGCTCTTCCTTTGGCGGGGCTATCATCTATCTTTCTTCAGCCTAGAAACGTCTCCGCCGTCCCGTTCTCGTGCTCCCTGCTTTGCACTTCAGAAAGTAGAGCAATGTGTCCTCTCTTTATGAGCAGTTCTACTTAACAGGCAAAGCAAGTGTTACTGAAAGTGTGCAGCTACTGTGAAATGTCATTTCAGTGCAAACGTAGGACAGCACTGTTCCTCCTCAAACACTTTACCTAAACACTCGGTTAAAATCAGAACCTACTGGCAATTTGATGACATGGATCTCTGGTTCAGTATGAATCAGTGTAACATCTTTAGTTTTGATAACAATGACAACTGGAAGCGAAAGCAACATCAACAACGCAGGGAGAAATGGAACAAGGTTTTGTTTAAAGACAAAGATCACTTTACACCTACAGCAGTACTGTGGACACGGGCCACCTAGAAATCTGATCATACCTCCTGTGGTGATTAAAATGCTTCAATAGTCTTCCATTTTTTTCTTTTTAAAGTAACGTTGAGTATTGTGTTAAGTTGCCGCCACTCACTTCCCTTTAAAAAAGAACATAAAAGGTAAATCTGAAATAGGTTTACACAGTAAATGTGGGGAAATACTTATTTATTCTTTGACTTCACATTGAAGACTTTTTTTTTTCACAACAAAAATGTTTTTTAAAAATACTACAAAATATGAGAATTGAGCATGTACAAATAGTGTTGATCTTGAGCTGAGCGATTGACAATTCATTTGAACAGCCTGCGAACTGCACAACAATACAACCACTAGGACCAGTTCACCCTCTGATTCCAGTGACAAATTTGAAAGACGCAGAAGAGTGAGAATGAACTTTAATGTGGTGGGCTGCACCGAGGCGTAATGGTCAGTAAAGGGTCAATCAGGATCTGGCAACAAACAGAACAATGTTTAACATCAATTAAATAAAGTCAAAACCTGTCAATCTGTTGATAAATAGTGTACATGTCAGAGAGTGTACAGATACAGTATCTTCTTCACCCTCAGGGTCGCAGTACGATGGAGCCAATCCCAGTGACACTGGGTGAAAAGCAAACTTCGCCCTGAAAACGCTTGTTTATTACATATTTTAGAAAAACTGATACTTTTATTAAAACTCAGATATTATTTACAGTTTTTGTTTTGTCTTTTTTTTTTATGATTGTACCTGATCATTCTCTAAAATGTAGCAAAAAAAAGATAAGTGTCTAATAAAGCAACATTTTTCACTGATTCATCCAAATTGGGGTTGTGGAGATCACGAGCCAATCACAGCCGACTCTGGGCGAAGGCATGATACACACTGGACAGCTCGCCGGTCGATGACGACACAAGGAGACACACACATTCATGTCTGGTGTCAGTTTAGAATGGCCAATCAGCATGAAATGCATAAACTGAGAGAAAGATCCAGGCACACGCAAGGAAAACATGCAGACCGCACATTTAAAAGCTCCCAAATCTGCACTTTGACTCGATGAGGAGAGAGAGCTTCCCTCTACAGCTCTCTTATTGTATTACAGTATCAAAACATTTAAATACTTTTCTGTTTATGTTTTGAGTCAGCATATTTAATCCTCCGTCTGCATGTCGTCTCCCGGTTGAACCGGTCAGTCCAGTCTGCGCGTCGGGGCACTCGCAGTTCTAATTACATCAGCAGCTCCAGAGCAGTGTCCTTCCAAGACTCGTCCTGCATGAACCGCTTCTAATGTGACCATGTGAAAAGCTGACACAGAGACCACGCAAACCCCGAGGCTTAACTCAGACTTTTATTAATAGAGGCGGCTTTAAAGAATGTGCACCTGACAGTTTCCCCTAAACCGACAGCCACTCCTGATTATCTGTTAATCTCACTTGACTGCGACAAGTCAGGCATTGTATAGAAGTGTGGATGTGATAGTTATTGTCCACCTGGTCTTCGGACATTATACCTGGCCCGACACTTGTGATGCCCCATCAACACATACTGAGAGCCGAGTGGCAGCCAAGCCCCGTTTGGGCCTGGCAGCCGAAGCATCCGGGCTATGTGGATGTCCGGGGGTCAAAAGGCAGAGCCGGAGACAATTGGCTCTGAAGTGGCAGACAGTAAAACAAACAAACACACTTGTGTGTGCAAATAGAGGTGCGTAATGCAGCACAGATTTACAGCCAGAAGCACGGATAGCGCCTGAAAGCAGACACCTTTGTATATTCTCCAGGGCCGTGTGACGGTGCAGACAGAGGACAGCCGGGTTTCCCTCCACGAGCGGGCAAAGCGCCCGCGACACACCGGAAAGCAAACAAGTAAACAGATGCAGAGTGATGAGTGAAATGCGCTCCCCTCCAACATAAGACTGCCGCCATTCTACAACTGTGAACAAAGCTGATGCAATCAGGACAATGGACTGTGTGTGTGTGTGTGCGTGCGTGCGTGCGTGCGTGCGTGCGTGTGTGTGCACGCGGTGTGCGCGTGCGCATATGTGTTTTACACTGCTCTGCTCTACGTATCATTTCTGTGTTTGCCTGCTCTGCAGCGGAGGAGACACAGGCCTCGCGGAAATAACCTCAGTG
>OMNM01029393.1:28997-52173 GCA_900302745.1 Parablennius parvicornis | reverse complement strand
ACACATGCAGATATGCAGAGCTGAAATTCAGAGGAAAAACAGAAACAACAACCCTCCCAAGGAAATGTTTGTTTACACGGCGGATTCTCAGGGAATAATATTTTTAGACCGTCTCTAATAGGAATCAGAACGTCTGTGTCATGGTTTCAGGAGTTTGTCATGAAGTTAGTCATGGTGACTTTAACTAACATGTCTGTAAAATCTCAGAAAGGCTCGATATGTTCTGCTAACAAGGACACAGAGGCGGCTCACTTGAGGCAAACAGCTGAAATCCTGCACTATGGAAAAGGGAAACTGTGTGTTTGTGCAGTAGATCAACAACAAGTGATTATGAACTTCAAACCAACTGAAGATGTAAGAAACAAGTTATAAATAGGAACATATTCAAATCCTTCTCCTTTTATTATTATTAAGCTCTTGCTCTTTATTGTACTTAATCGTATTGTTTTTGTTTAAATGTGACCGTTTTCATGCCAGAATTTTTGATCATCCAGTGTGACTCATATAATTGGACTCTTGGCAGCAAGGAAAAGCTTCTGAAAAGGCATTTACACCCATGCTCTGTTGAATTAGCAGATAAGAATAGCAACATATTTACACGGATTTGTATTGTAGCTTTCCAGACACCGGCTAGAGTAGCGACGATAAGCTGTGCAGCATGGAAATTAATCTGTAGCGTGATTTCGCTGATATGCAAAAGTCAGAGTAACATTAGCTCGGGCTGCAGTTTGTCGACCAGGAGCCGAGAAGCTGGTCGAAGCTGCTAATAGGCTCTCTGGGTCAGACTCTGGGTCACGTCCTAGCTTGGCATAACCTCTCACCCCATATTGAGTGCCTTTTCCCGAACCAAAACACATGATGCTTTGATAGTGTTTAGACACTAAAAGGCCTGATCAGATTTTTCTATCTCACACAGCCTGTGAACTCTTAAGTGCTATGATTTGCAGGGACATTAACGGATGCTCTGGCTCGATGCCACTAAACAACGTGACCCTACATACTTTTATGTCTGCCATTAACATATTCACCTTTTCTGTTACCTAAAGCACCGAAATGGCTCCAGCACGCAGCAGAGCCTGTTGCGCAGGCTTTTCTGATGCTGCCAACCCATTTTTCAAGCCCTGTCGAGGCAAAGCCTCGTGGTGCGCTTAATGAAGCCAGGGCAGAACGAACAAGGGTATTGATCTCGCCTCTTAATTGGCTACGCATGAAGTGGGAGCTAATTATAATCTACGGACGACACAGTGGAGAATGTTTTTGACAGCAGAGTGACGCGGTCGTCTTTTGCCCCCAGGGGGTTCGTAAATGTCACTGTTGTGGAGTTTCAATGTACTGAAGCTATTTTTTGAGTGGCATTCAGCTTCTGCTTACATTCAACTATGAGTGGATTTGCACACGTAAGGCACAGACTGCAGTAATTGACATGCAGTTGCTCGCAGCGGTCGTCTGTCAGAGGAGCCGCTTCACCCCTCCGTGTCGGATCACACGTCACCTGCGAGGCTCTCGGCCACAGACGCGTCAGTCCAGAAGCAGGTTTCGGTCACTCGGATGCTCGTCATCGGTCAGACACCGTTACACAGTGTGACATGTCCTCATCTGCTACACTTGCCTCCAAGTCAAGAGCAAAAGTAAAGTTTTAGTGGAGGCACTTTCTCTTCAGGGGGCTGTAATATTGATTTATCAAGCCACTATATGGATTCATTTCTCCACACATACTGGCACAGCATCAGTTGTGTTTATCTACCCAGCATACAGGCCTCTAATGCATGATAAGTGTGTTTTCTACTCAGTCATTACCAGTGTGTGTTGCTGCTTTACATTCAGTGCGTGCGTCAAAGCTCGGAGAGCCGGCGACAAGGGCTGCCATTCAAGCACTTCACTGTGCTCATTTACTATCCGGCCTCCACATTGCCAGGCTAAGTGGTGACTGAGTGAGGCCTATTTTTAACTCTCCCCTGAAACTAGAGCACAGCGCTCTCTCATTGAAATGGGTAACAGGGCTAACGGGCAGGTAGTTGTCAATCAGCAGTTATCTTCACTTTCTTCTCTTGTTGTTCTTTCTCTACGGAGACAAGCAGAATAAATAAACTGGAAGAGCAGCTTCACAGTCGAAGGATCCTGCAGTTAAACACATGCTGCTGGGCGCGTGCGGGAGTTTACCTTTGCCTTGAGACTGGGGAACATCAGTAGCTTTTTTTTGGGCTCGCTGAGTTGGCGAGCCGCCAGCTCTTATCTTCAAACCACATCCAGACGTCGTTTTTATCACCGCTTCATGTGCACAGACTGGAGAGCCCGACGCAGCCCGGCCAAGTTTACCGAGGAAACGTCTCTGATGATGAACTTTTTTTATCTTTTTCCCCCTTCGGCCAAACACATCACTTATAAAGAGTGCAAACATCATTAAATCTTGGAACCTTTTAGGAACTTGATGGAAGTGTTTACTTTTTGGCGATATCGCGAGCTGCTGTGGTTTTTTTTTTGCATTCACTGGGTTCTTGCTGGCGTGAGGTCAGAGAGCACCCGCTGATCATCTCTTGGCTCGTAGTGCCCCGGCCCGTCTCTGATGGCCGTGAATGGAACAGATGGGTCCGGGGCTTAGGTGGGGAAGTGGCTCTGCAGATGACACCTGTGCGTCACGGGTATTGCTTCTTTGCTCCCCGAGCCGCATGTGCCCCACGTACACGGGCTGATCTTGTCCTGTAAGCTGACGTCAGATCAGCCTGAGCCAAATGGGCATCATTAGTTATAAGTGCTGGACTGGAAGCAGCGTTCTGATTGTTACTTGTTTTTCATTAGCACATTTGTGCATTTAGATGTAAATTCTTTTAGTGAAAGCTACAGAACGTGCTACACTGGCACGACAAGGATGATCTTAAGCTTTCATGTGTCCAGCTCTGTAATCCAGAGCTTGTATTGACCGCTAGCCACAGTCGGGCCTTTAGTAGTTCCTGATGAGGTTGATGAAGAGTTGTGCATCATGATGCAACACAGATTATGCTTGTTGGTATATTACCTTTTCTCACGATGTGGGCTAACATACACTAACAAACTTAACTTCCAAAAACTATACTGAGTAAAGAATTTACTGAATTTGGTTGCAAAAATATTAAACATTCTTCTATTAAGTAATGTTCTCTAAGAAGCGTGGCTTCCTTGTTTGTATGTAGCCTCTTGGGTGTGATGTTACAAAAAGCATGGGATTGGAAAATGCTCCTAAAATTGTGCCTTTCATACAATTGGCAACCAAATTATTAGGAACGCATATCGCAAGCAGCTTTCTGATTTGTTGTTACTGTGATTTAAAACCTAAAATGTGAAAATATACTGTATGTATAGTAAAACACAAAACCATTCAAGCAAAATTTACTTCTGCCCCTTTTTTCCAAAGTAACTAGAAGTCCTGGGAGCTACAGTGACGACTCTTATATGGACTCAAAGCTAAGACACCTCTGCTTTCTAGTAGTTTTTGCATTTTATGGATAGCATGAAGGGTGTCAACGTTATGAGTCTTAGAAGTACACAAGCTGAATCCCGTAAACATGATCGGAGTATGGCCTCTGCATAACAAGCTACTGAAATGACTCCGGTAACTTCCAGTTTACGTTTCTCAGAGTCAATGAGAATATTTGTCTCACTTCTCCAAGTTGGATATATGGTTAACAGAAGTTTTTTTTTTTTGCATCATGAAATATGTCAGTTGTAATATTTAAGCTTCTCCTTGTCTTTAAACAGATATTTGCCTACAGGTCGCTAACAGAGGCTTTTGTGCACAACAACAAGCATGTTTTCACTGCTGCTTTTTTAAAATAAAGTGTGTAAATCTGTAATGTCACTCTGTCAGACATCAGAAAATAGATGTGTTATTCCCAGATGAAATTATAGAAAAATGGCAGGTGTGTAAAATTAACCCCTAAAATCCAGAGATTCCGTTCTCGTTGCTTTGACTGGAGACCTGTGAAAGTAAAAAATGCAGTGTTTCAAATGTCAACAACTACTGGCTGTAAACGATTATTTAACTACGTACCAGGGGTCTACAAAGTGACCTTTAAACATGCGTCATCTGCGAGGCTCTCGATGTGTGCGTGGCTTACAGCCTTGGGCCAATCGCTCCTATTTATTGGCACACAGGGATACTGTGTAGTTCATTTTACTGAAAGGTTCAGTATTTTTCTTTTTCTCACAGCTGTCAATTTAAATGGAAACTGGAGCAGCGTTGAATAAATAGTTCACACATTTGGTGCCCCACAAAGAACACGCAGCACCTGGACAGTGTATTTGTTGTTTGTCGCTACAACACAATAATACCTTTCTTTAAACTTTCTGAACTTTCTATCAAATATATTACATCTTGCTGCACTTGAAGAGATTTTCTCCGTCGGGTTCTTTTTTGTGCCAGACTGCTTGAAACATTGGTCTTTGCTGAGTCACGGTGGACTCAAGTGAAAAATACCAGCTATTGATTCTGGGGTGACTCGGTGGCTCATCAAATTAAGACATATCTGCATTAAGGAGATGAGACATGGCGCAGCTTTGAATCAATCTGAATATTGCAGACTTCCTCATTAGCTCGTAATGGAGATCAGACCTCTGTTCTCCTCTTACACCTGCTGCGTTACACAGGAAATGGAGTGTCTTATCACCACTCTGCCGAACGGCTGCTGCCAGTTTCTTTGATGCCAGGACCAAATGAGGGCTGTGCAGCGATGCTACAGCTGGCAGGCGCTTCGTCCACGCTGCAATTACTGACTCAGGAGACGAGCATCAAGAGTCTGCTAGTGGCTTGTCTTTCTTCCAAAGTCCACTTTCTGGCCCATGGCATTTCATGCACACACATACACACACCTGGACATTTATTTTATTATGTAAAGTTAAGCGATGTCAAAAACCTGCAGAAAGTTTCATTGTCGTCTTGCAGTACTAGTTTGCACCTCAAGATGGTGTTTAGAGTCACTCAAAGAAGCAGCAGCAAGAATATGTAATGCAACACTACCCGGAGTTCTGTCCGGCTACAGAAAGGCGTTGTCTATCTGTTAAGAAGGTATTTACCTTTTACCCACTTGACACAATCTAGACATCTTGCAACTAACGAATGTAATGAAAACCAAAACTCAGAAAGCCAGATGAAGGATAAAGTGCAATGAAGTGACTCAACATCGCCAACCAAAGTACAACAAAGGCATGACCTAAAAGTTTGATAATGACCCTTATAACAGGCAAGCATAGGAATTTTATAATCAACATTTGTATTACGTTGTACGTTTGTATTGTTTGGTTTACATGGGACTCAAAGTGTTACTAATAAAGAGATGTGTCTGCTAATAGAAAATGTTTGATATGCTAAGAGTTATATTTAAGATATATGTTTCATTTACCCATCTGCTTTTTTGTGGTACATAATGTATGGACCTAGACTACGTTTAGAGATTTCCTGTTGTACAGTTTGACTTCCTCATAAAGACTCATGAATACGTCAGGATATTAGAACCACCTCTCACCCTGGTATTGTCATAAGCTGAACTCGATCTCATAAAATCAAACCCAAGCATAGCAAGTAGTTTACAAGTTAGCCAGTAAAATATAAAGCACAAATTACAACTGAGATCTTTTCAGGAACATCACATGTTAATATACAGAAGGACCAGTATACGCAAGAGTGGAGGAAGAATATTCTAACAAGAGGAAACCTGCTGGGAGATCACATGAATGGCTGGCAGCCATTTGCCTTGACCTTTCACCCCAATTAGCTGCGGTCTGACTAGTTGGCAAACCTGGGAAATGTATTTGCGAGAAGTTTACATATCTGGTTAGTAAAACATGAATACATGTCGACACGTTTTAGAGAGATGTATGGAGGTTGATTCTTTAGTTAAGCAAAAAAATATTTTTCACACACTCAAAGCAAAACAACAATGCATATATTTACAGACTGCACTCAAAGGTTGTATGACTGTACAAAGACATTAGTAAAAGTGCAACCGGCTCGCTTCAGTGCTAATTTAAATGCAGTCGTATGCTAAGGATGATCTAAGTTATGTGTGAAGGAACAAACCTCCTCCATCCAACATGAGATCAGGGGAGCTGGAGCTCTTCCCCGTTAAGAATGAGCAAAATGTGGCTCACACCCAGAGCAGGTTACTCAATACTATCCGCCCACACGCTCATATACACACCTAAAGCGAAGTTACAGTCACTGATTAATCCGACAAACACGGATTTGTAAACTTACCCCAGAATAGAGAGCATGAAATCTCCACAGAGAAAGACCATGGTTTGGAATTGAACTCGGGTACTTTTACTGTGAGACACCAGCGTTAACCACTTGACCACTAGGCTAGCAGTAAAAATAATTTATTGCATTGTTCCTCGGTTGATTTCAACACTTTTTTTTCGGAGGGTTTTAATTAGAGGACTGTGTCTTGTGTGTTTCCTACACAGCGCTGCAGCAGTGTGAGTATCGGCCAGCTCGGCGGGAGCTTCATGTCCGGCCTGGAAGGAACAACCATGCAGGATAACAAACTGCTGATACCCACACCCACACACACCTGTCCCAAGTCATGGGTACAAACATTTCCGCAGTCAGCAGAGCCTGGTTAGCATGTATGAGCCCAGTTCACTAGGAAAAACAGTGGTAGGAGAAACTGGACACGGCTTTGAAAAGCCCAGGTTGAATAATAAATGCGCCTGGTTGTCGTAACGTTTTGTCCCGTACATAACAGCCTGAATTAAACACAGCAAGTCTAAAGCTGCTATCCTTCTAATGGGAACAATTGATGCTTATCAAATAAAAATGATTTGGCTATCAGATTGACATTTGGAGAAAAAACTGTTTTGCCTGTAAATATAATCACAGCTTTTGTTTTGTTTTTAAAAAAAAAGCCCTGGCACATCCACACACGTATGAACGTGGTGCATGAGGAGGTTGGTGTATGTCAGACTGCAAACCAGTGATGCTACATGCATTTTTCCAAGTTTTTAGGTGGCGCTGTGGAGCCGTTTTACCCCGCCCATGTCTGAAACCAATGGAATTTGTAAATCTTTGCCTGACCTAATTTTTACGTCAAATCTGTTGAATTTCTAAACACGTTCAGGCCCCAAAATAGGCAGTTCATCCCAACCCATACGTATGATAATGATAAATCCTTTAGATACAATAGAGTCCTTGTACTTCTAGTGTTCAGGCCCGAAAAATTGTTTGTGCTGCATGGTTCATCTTTTAAACAGCAGATGCTTTTCGTTGCAGAGAAATCTGGACTTTCATTGGTTTGTGATAAGTTGTTAGTTTACCTCCGGTCAGGCTATGTGTCTGTCGGCACTTTGGGGGAGCACAGGTCATCTTTCATCTGTCAAGCCAACGTTCCCGGCCTGAAAATGACGAGTCCGTTATAAAAGTGCCAGGCAGTGGACAGTGATGCGTCGGCTCAAGCCCGAGGGTGTTTTATTAGAATGACCCCACGGGGCGGAGGTGAGCTTTCCAGGCAGGTAGAAAAAGCCGAGTCAGCGCTGAGATGAAACACAACGTTGTGTTCACTTTGTACTAAATGCCAAGTCTGGGCATTTCTGCACAAAGATGCACTGACATTTCTTTTGACTGCGAGACCCGGCAGCTGAAATGGACAGAACAAACATGCAGAGGAGTTTACCCAACAAGCTGTCCACACACAATGCCGGAGCGGGCCGAGGGCAAGGTGCTGAACTGAGGGGTTTCTTTTTTTTGGGCCAAACGGCTGCATGTATGTGGGGGTGTGAACTGTGACCTGTCACAGCTATAAAAAGGTGTGAAGTCGTGGCAAGGTGACAGCGAATGTGATGCCTGCTTTACTCTGACTAATCCGTCCAGGATGGGAAGCCTGACTCCACTTAATCACGGCGCGTTGATAACGTTCCTCTTTATATCAGCACATTCTGCTTCTTCATGTACAATTAATGAACTGTTATCCAAAGAACATTTCGAGGGCAGATAAACCAATCTAAACTTGGAGGCTGTATTCAGGTGCAGCTGTGAATATTATTATAATTCAGATGTATCCATGAAATAGGACATGATTGTCCAGACAGTGGCTGCTTTGAAAATCATTGCTGTGTAATCGATATATGACAACATATGAAGATGGCTTGATCTTATTTGAATATTAAAAAAAGTAGGTTTGTGCTATTCAGATTATAATAAAGAAATCAGATATGGGTCATGTTTGAGTATAAAACTCAGACTTTTGCCTGCAGTGTTAACGTGGCCTCACAGATTTGTTGTGTTTCATGCATTTAAGTTCACAGGTGGACTTTTTGTAGCACACGATCTTGGAGCACTTGATGACATATTTAGCAGAATATTACATCCGTCCATCCATCTGAGTTAGGAGGGGGATAATTCATGGGGTCTGGAGCCTTATTTCATATCAATGCATATAATGATAATGTTTAATATCACTAGAATCCCTCGCTAATGCCTTGCATACCATTTAACTATAATAGTAAATTAATATAATGTGTTTTTTGTAAGTTAAATGCAATGTGATTATATGTACTATGTGTAAGTTTGTATTTTTTTCTGTACGTCCTGCTTGTTTTTCTGCTCCTTTACATCATTCTTTATGTATTTTGAGCCAGTGCGTCAACACAACCTGAAACGTTTGCTCCCTTGTTCTTGACACATTTCCTTTTGGAAATGACAAACAGTGTGTGTGATCTTCAGCATTTGCAGCAGTGCATCATACTCCACGGGATACGTGGTGTCATCTGCATCTAATTAGCTTCTTGGTTATCGACCAGATCTGTGAGCCACCTTAGTAATATCAGGCGGCGCTTTGGAGCTCGGCTGTTGTGAAGTTCATTGTTAACACACAGGGCGGAGTCGGATATATCAGGGCCCTCAAGGTGGCTCTGACATAATGAAACGCATGACGTGGAAACATTTTGTAGTTTGAAAGGGCTTCGGGGGCTTCAATGGCACCTGAAAGTGTGTCTGCTACATATTGCTTAATGGCAGTTTGGCAGTCTGCCTGAAATAGAACAAGTTCCTCTTACATTTGGTGGCTATAAATATTTTAGAGACTTCAATGGAAAACTCTTTTTGTCTTTGTTCTGCTCAGCTGCAGCGAGACCCACTGTTTAGGTGCGTGTGTGCGTGCGTGCGTGTGTGCGTGCGTGCGTGTGTTAAATAGTGTCAAGATGACCAGTGACTTTATCGGTGAATTGACGAGCGACTGGAAGACGATTCCCTTGTTTGTTTCACCAGCTCTGGAAAGTCATTTTGTGTGGTTGATTATGGAGGATGGATGGTGTCAGTATTATTGAATGATGGATGACCAGTAAAGACTGTATCCAATAAATGACACAAACCATATATAAAAAAACGTTTGAGGATCTGTTTTCAGTGTCCTGTCATCCTTTGAAAGATGATCTTTGAAAAGAGGTTAAAGGCAATTTTGACTGAAGTGATTCCATTAGAGTTCTGACTATTTGTTTCCAGGGTTGAAAAGTCAATTTGAAGCTGTTTTTATACCAAGCTTATAATAGTGTCAAAATGCCACTATAAAGCAGCTGTTTTTGCAGTAAAGGTAAAAATGATGTTTTTACCTTGCAAACTGTCACTTTTGTCTTTTTTTTTTTTAAATGTTTAAAATCTTTTTCCTTTTTGTGTTATTTACTCAGAACGACCAAGTTTTTGACTGAACTGTTGTTTTCATGGAAATTGTGTGTATGCAATTATTACTCCTCCAGTTAAAGTGTCACGATGCGCTCCAACCAAAGATCTTTTTTGGCTTCAGAGGAGGAAGACATTCGAGGTAACGCCTGAGCTGTTTCTGGTTGGTATTAAAGTGGGAGTGTGTATGTAGGTGGACAGAGGAAGTGGATGACGAAACGAGAGGCGCTGTGCAATCTGTAATCAGAACAACTGCCTGTATCACAGCATGCCATGTTATCTGTTCATTACTCAAAGTAATTGTAGTCGCGAAGCTCTATGCTATCAGCCTATATTGATTGTGTTGCCCGCTGGGATGTAATACTGCATTTAGGATGGAGTAAATAAGGCACAGCTCACTTTTCACCCAGTCATTTTCTGTTATTATTGGGTTCTTGAATTAATTCTGCACAATGTCTCCATGCTTTAGTAACGACACTCGCGATATTTGCGTCATAAACCCAAGAGATGCCAGATTTTCCAAGGTCTGTCTAAGTTCATGTGCTGCGGTTCCTCTGGTTTCTGGTTAGAGTCACATCGGATGACACCCTACAATCATCAGCATAAAGTTTGAGCAACATATGTTAACGATGGGCACAACCCTGATGAGGTCCAGAGACCGGGAATACACTGAAGGTCTCGAAGAAGCTTGAGCCAAACTTTAGAGGATGAACTTTCCTCCGCCAACATGCAGAACATTAAAACTTCTGTTTCCAGGGAAGAAATCATCTTATGAATCCTGCCATCAACAATACAACCAGATCTGTGGTGACAATTTCATGCCCACAACTACCATTCATAAAACCCCTGAAATTCTCTGTGACTTAAAGATTTTGTAAGGTTTATAAATACACTTTGTTGACAATCAATCAAAACGTAATCAAATGGATTTCTCCTGACCTGCGTAGTAAATAGTTTGGTCACCTAGTGGTGTGATTAGCAGCTATAAAGCTCCTTTTAAATCAGTAGAAATCAAACATAAAGCTTAACGAGTTGTCCTGGTAGACATAGAATGATAAGTTGCTCTGAACATGACCCCAAAAGATGCCCACGTTGCTCTGTGTCTGGTAAACGAGTGCAGTGTATTTCTGTGAAACAACCCCCCACCCCCAGGTTAATTTGTAATATAATGTAAGACCCAATTAAAATGAGAAAATGTTCATATTTCTCAAATAAAAAACATGAGTCTTGTATTGGCCTTCAACTGTGCAGCTCTAAAAACAAATTTATGAGTTGTGCTGTGGAATTATTGATGGATTGAGACAATAATATCAAGCTCAAGATGAAATCATGATAAGGACCAGAACTTCTACAGCTCTTAGGCATCGCCAGACAAGATCTGGATTTTATTATTCGTTATTGTATTTCCTTTGCAGAACTTTTTGAAGAATGAAACTATATTGAAAGTGAGTGTTAACTGAGCTGTGCTGTAATAAAACCAGCCAGTGACATTCAGCACTTTAAGCTTCAACCTGAAACTTTGTGAGCCTTTAGAGAATACTATACGGAGACGGGTTCTTCTGGTAAGAGAACCAAGTTCCTTAGGGAAGATTCCTGTTACACGTCATAAGCAACCGTTTGCCAACAGTTTTGACTTGCAGCTTTTAAAGAGTCCCAGGAAAAGTATGTTGCAAATGCGGCAGTAATTTGCCTGCATTCAAACGGCATTCACTAAAACCCAAAAGAGCTGAACCTTCAACCCTAAAGTTACCGCGCATATAAGTATCAATGAAACATCGACAAAGACACACTGTGCACACCCGCTCTGTGTGTAAAGTGTTAGTACTGGTGGTGGGACCTCCCACCCGCTCCATCCCAGAAGCCTCTTTCTCTTCTACCTGCTGCTGGGTCGTCATATTTTCCATCTGTGGGTTGAAGCAACAGACCATCCAGGCCCAATAGAGCCTCTATTCATTCACTGCAGTGAGGGAGGAAGGTGGAGGCTGCACCCAGTAACGGCTGCATTTCTCTTCTCCTCGTGAATAGGTGTGGATATAAGAGGTTCGTGAACTGTTGGTTTAATTCACGGCGCAGGAGAGACTGGTGGAGCTCATAACTTGGACTCCAGGGAGGTTACGAGGAGTGAACAGAGAGGCCGGATTGTTGCATGGAGACAGACAGACCTTTCACTGTCTGTGGTGGCTCTTAATGAGATCCTGACGTTTGTTACCAGTGAGGCTGAAATACCCTGATGAACAAGGTGTCGGCCTCCTGACCATTTCAACAGTGAACATTACTCTGCTGATTCAGCCTGCACCACTGTGGATTTTAAAATGAGCTTTTTTTGTTGATCACATTCCTACTGTTACAAATTGGCTTCATGCATATGTGATTTTGGCCCCGCTCCCTTCGCCTGCCTCTGACTTTTTGATTAATGGCTTGGGGATGAGATGAGTGCCTGTGGCTGACAGTGGAACAATTAATACTCCACTCTGCTGCCTTTCTCTGCATTCAGAATGAAACTAAGGGCCACTACTGCCCACATTCCCTGGGGACCATCAGACAACTGCTTACCTAAATAATATGAGGCCAGTAAACAAGAGCAATAACCTTCCAATGAAATCTTTTCTGGCTGTGAATCAGAGACAGCATAGTTATTTCACCACTGTTATTTATACTCAAGATGAATATTTCTGTTTCAGAGGCTTGAGATCATGTGATCTTCCTCCCTCCTTCACAGTGAGTGAGTTGTGAAGACCCAGTAACACCCTCTAAACACACCGCCAGCACTGCTAGCGCCACGAGAAAGCAGCAGCTCTCCAAACGAGCCATGAGAGACTCATTGTGAAGTCTCCACTCCAGTTGGCTGTCTGCCACCATCACAAATTGAAGGAGAATTGAATCTCCATATCATTTTCATTCTCATTGAACAGCTGCATTGCTTTGGCAGATGCAATTTCTACCTATTTATATTTGTGACTCTTAAAAACTCACTTCAACACTTCTATCAGTATCCCACATCTTTTCCCACATGTGACACCATGCCTAAAGCTCAGCGATCCACAGGGATGTGATATTTCCCTTCAGGGACTCCTTTTACTGTTTCAATCTTCTTAAATCAACTGGAAAATGAATAGAATTCTGGCATGTTCTTGCCCATGATGGCTGGTGGCTCATGTCAGTATCACTATGTTGCTTCGATTTCAAACTGTGAGGCTTGTGTTCACCCCAAGAATAAATGGCCAAGCAATCTGCACATATGCATCAAGAATGCAAGAAATCCGCAGGTAGAAGCATCAGAGGGAGTTTGAGAGACAAAAAGTGGTTTCAAGTGACAGACATAGTTATAAAGTGTTTCCTGACGAGATGAGGTGTTTTAAATGAGATGATATCAAGACGCGCTTTGCTTCTCTTGAGGGCGGGTGTAATGGCACGGTGACTGCAGAGAAAAGAACTGGTCTAGTCTAAGAAGTAGAAGAGCATACACAGTTCACATTTGAACCTTTTAACACAAGCAGCAGTGGCTTCTAGATGGATAGATCAGACTTTATTAATTCCACATGGGGACGTTCGGTCATCACGGCAGCAGCTCCACATTGCACAGATTGTTATAGATGGGACACAAGAGAATAAACTATGTATATATGAATAGATAATTTGGTAAATGCATATGAATATATACACACGAAAGTACTGGAGATGGGGTAATATTTACAGTATTCACTGTTCAGCAGTGCAGTATTTACACAATAGAGTAGGTCGTCTCTCAACCAGAATATTGCAGGTTCGATTCTCCATCTCTCCTGTCCACATGTTCAAACGTCTCTGAGCAAGAACCCTGAATTATTCCCAGCGGATGGATTGAGCGCCTTGTATGGCAACGGTCTCTTGGTGTGTGTGTGTGAGTGTTTGTGTTTGTGTGCATGTGCAATTATTGATGTAAAGCACTTTATAGGCTGCTTTATAAGTGAAACCCATTTAAATAGATAGATAACTCACTTGAACAGAAATCAGCTGAATATTTATTGCTATTTGAATCCTCCCAATTTCTGAATGGGACGTTCTCTACTGGTAACTTTCCAAGCTCCTACCTGCATGAACCCTGAACTGCAGTATCTCACTGGAGGTTGCTCAGGTTGTCTCCTCCCTTCAGTGGTCCAGACTTCTGATGGTGCGTCACGGGACATACTGATGGTATCTGGCCTGATGCGGCCGTCACAATGGCTGCGCTGTTCATTCAGAGGCCTGGTGGGCAGAGCGGCACATATCTGGCTCGTCGTTGGCTGATAAAGACGCACAAGGGCTGCCCTTGATTTTCATGCTGCTGTGAGCTGTACCAGGAAAGTGTTGTTTGTGCAGCCCGGTCAGCTGAGTCTCAGATGTTCACAAATCTCTGTAAGAAATTATGAGTTTGAAGATCAGAGTTCATGCTGAGCACAGATTCAGAATGATCCATTTTTATTCTAATTCAATTATTTTCATTGACATACTGTGCCCTTATTGGATTTTCACAGAATGCTAACTCGGCAAACAAGGTCGCCTCAAATTGGTTTTTGACATTCTTAGTCTTAATTGTAAAAATCAATTCTACTGGCACACAAACTGAGCAAAAACAAGAATAATTATGCAAAGTTATACACATCCCTTCTCTGCAGACCCTGATTTAAATAATGTGAAAAACCACGATTGAATCTCTATTTTTGTTTTTTCTAACCTATTATTTTGTCCCCGATGACTCTGACACACTCTATTTGCATGTTTCTGCTGATAGCAGACATATTTAAATAATCTCCCTTGCAAAGCTTATCATACAGTATCAGGGATTCACAGATTCACAGTCTCAATAAATTCAACCAAGAAGAAGTGATCAGCATTTTAAAAAGTTTCATTAACATGAAAGTATCTCATATTACTTTAGCTTTATGCGCATGTGGAGTTTTGAACTCGTAGAATGGTTTCATTCTCTGATATGACTGTTGATAGTGTGCAGGTTTTAACAAGGTAAAGATAATGCTTTATGATTTTATTATTGATTCTCTGACATTGTAGAATGTCCTGATTCCCACTCTGCAATGTGTGATTTTAATGTGTGCATGAGGACAATATTTTACCATCTAATTAAGAAGTATAATTTGATTATTAACTACTGTCTTTGAAAGTTGGTGTTTGTGGATAATTTCAAGAGTCTGCTTTCAATCAAGTGTTTGAAGCCTGTCACTCACTCAGATCGTCTCTGAGAATGACTACAGGCCCTATCAAAGATCTCTTAATTATGAAAGTATTAAAGTGAAGCCAAACACCACTGGACACACTCACCCTCACAGTCATACTAAAGATGGAGCCTTCCAGTTGAAAGCAGTGTAGCTATGGTGTGCACATTACTAGCCTGTTAAATACTCCTAATTACTGGAGAGAATACTTTGATTGTTAACAAGGACAACGTTTATTGAAATGGGACTCTTTTGGTAACGTGTCTTATTTGTCAACAATGTCAAAACCATGGACTATTTATTAACTGTGCAAAAGTTTCCTAAAGTGAAGCATTTATAAGGAATCTGCTGAAATGTGTTGTTTTTTGTGACCCTACGTTAAGAAGTGCTGATGCACATAATGTGTATTGACTGTCTGAAGCTGACATGCATGATCTTCTCTTCACCATGATAGTCGGTCTTATCACACCTGAGGTTGTACGCCCTCGCAAGTGCTCATGTGTCTGTGTGACGATTAACAAATGGTCGCACAATAGATCCCCTGTTTGGTTCCTCACCCTCAGGTGGGAGAACTGTGGCCACGCCCGCTGAAAGCCAATGACAGGCTGTCCACTCTTTTATATCCCACCTGGGCTGTCATGCCGTGGAGATCTCCGCTCTGTGTGGTTCCTCTCAGCCTGGCTTTACGCCGCCGTGTCGTCTCTCGTGGACTTTTATGCACAACCTGTCTGTCACTTAGATTCAGAACCCAGGACAAGAACAAAGACAGTGGGCACAAAGAGCTGAATGATTCTCCGCCAGCTCTTCACTCATTGCCGCTGATGAGATCCAGCATTTTGGTTTTTTTGGATCTCGGAGTCTTCAGCCCCGGGGATGTTGGGATAGATTTTGACTTTCCATCCCAGATGGTTGTTTTCACTATTCAACACACAGTTGAAAGGATAATTTAATTAATTGATGGCTTTTCATAGAACTATCACTGCTTCCAACATGAGTGCAGTTATTTTCCACAATGTTCATGTCACGATTGTTTAGAGTTTAGTCCTTGTTGCACTTGTATTTAATTTGAATGAATGGAGTTTATTTCTAATGAGAAATGGATTTATCTTTCCATCCATCTATTCATCCATCCACTTTCTCTGGTTTACAGATGGCATGTGCAGTGCAGCTCAACTGGACGTCTTTTATCACAACTAGTCAGTCCAACAGTTGACGGTCAAATTCCAGTCCAGTATATTGCAAATGGTGTTGGTTTGTTTATGATGTCGTGAATGTTTCCTGCTCAGCAGGTTTTGTTGCAGCGTCGCATTGATCCGCCACAAGTCCATTCATCTTTCCGTTTATTTGATGGTCATATTGAGACGATGTCATGGTTGTGTGGAAGAGACCTACTTTTACTACATAGACGTGATGTTCATTGATTTCTTCTTCAATTATTGATTTTTTTCCCTGTATCACTCACTCTAAGTACCTTAAGTAACACTCCACATGGTGCTTCCTTAATCCATTAATCCATCTCCGGTTTATAATGTTTCATTCAACTCAAGGTGACGGCGTGCTGGAGTTGATCTCAGCTGACCTCTCGGCAATTTTAAGTCGCCAATTAAATTCAATTACGTCTGTTTGGATTGGCGATGGAAACTGTGCTATCTGGAGAAAAACACAAAGAGAACATGAACTCTTCACAGAGAAAGTTTAGGCTCCCTTTACACAACAACATTTCAAGTAAAAATGCATCATTTTTGTAGGTTTTGAAAACAACATCCATCTACCTGGAAATGCTGAAAATCGAATTGGCATGACAGGCCATGAGCTGCCACTGAGAACAATACGCTCTAAACATTAACGATATCGAGTACACAGATGACGAAGCTGTTATTACATCTGACTCTCGACTATAAAACGACCAAGTCCCAGGAGAATATAAACTGAGAGACATGCCACGCTGGATGCCGCCGTGTTTGTTGTTGTCAATCTACTTGCATATTTTCAGAAAAACTATTTACAGTGACCGTGAAGCACGCATGCACTGTTTCCACAAAGTTGCATTTTCCTCGATTTAGTGTTTTCAAAAAGCTCTATTTTCAGTAGCGCTGACATACAAAATGCGACGAACGTTCATTTAAAGACATTGTGAAACTTGTTGCCTTAGATATTTGACTCCTTAGTCTTATCACTGCAATAACTGAAAAACACAACAGTTAGTTTTAAAAGTGGTTTGTTTTCATGGTTAACCTATCTGATCAGACCATAGATGCAAAACCAAGGATCTTTGGAAAGCCAGGAACATTGTCCCACACTGGGATACCTCCGGCCCTTTCCTTTCTTTTTGTAGGTTGCTGAGCCGACACAGGCTGCACATGTCACATTGTGTCCACAGCAAAAGGCAAGACCACAGCGGCAGTGCAAAATTCATATTTAGAAAGGTTGTGATTGTGCTCGTGTGAATAGCCAGCTCTCTGGACCAGCCCCAGGGGTCTGTCAACCTTATTCCCCCTTTAACAACATCACACATTTTGGCTACTACAACGGATTTTGTGTCCGCTTGCTCCTGGGCTCCTCCACCCATTTGTAGTGATGGGACTGAAGGGATTACGCTTTCCACATTTTTTCCCGTTTGATTCCAGACCCCACTGGTTCTTAGAAGAAATTGTTTTCATTACAGCTTCTCAAACAGCGCCCTGAGCCATTCCATCAGTGTGATAGGGGAAACTCTGTGGTATTGAAATTGAGACAAATTGGTTTCTGGCCCAGGGGGAGAATTATAATTAGAAGGGCTTAAACTCTGCTGCTTTTGTAAGAGCTTTGGTTTGCCGCACTGTGCTTTTGTCGGGACGCTCCCGCACTCAAAGGGTGCGATCAATCCATCTTGGGCTGCTGTCAAAGCCAGACTCGCACAGTATTGTCCCTCTTTCTCTGTCCGCCAGGTGCTGCTCTTCCTGACAGACCTCTTGGCTTCTCAAGGGGCCTCGAGGTCACGGAAATCCAAGGACAGTCTAAAGTAAACTCCGGTTCCCCCGCTTACTTCTTTCTACCTCATCCTCCTTTGCAGACATTAACTTTGACTTGAAACAAGAAACTCTCCATTTATATCGGCATCCATAGAAGAGGCTACATGTTGTTGGGGACTGAACTCAATTCTAAATGTATGGACCATGTCCTCTCCTTCATTAGCTCAACAGAAAAACATCTTGTGTTTTTGACATTTCAACTGGAGAATTTGCCGCCAGGCTGCTTATTAACAAGTCTCAGCTCACAGCTTTGAAAGATAGTTAAAATTGGCTGTGAGCTACTCTCAGATCACTATGGTTTCACTTGCTCTTAAAATAGGTGAGAAAAAGCACACCCATTTCATGTTGTCTTTATTACCTTTTTATTTCTCTGCAATCATTTCACATGTTAATAATCGGTGTCATCAATGTTCATGATGGGCAACACGTTAAAAACAGAGTTTAAATAAAATACTTTAGCTAGAAGTTGCTCATATTCTCAGATTAAACTACCACAGAGTAACATTAGCAATAATCTCATGTTTACACCAACTGGAGAAGTTAAACCTAATATTCACTCTACTTTTTCTCTCCTGGGGGGTTATTATTTAGCTTTGTAGCTGATCCATGTTGTAATGTGTTCACAAGCAAGTTATTAAATTCATTCAAAATTTCTACTGAGAGCAAAGAAAATGGATGCAAAATTAGTTGACAAACTTTAGTTTCAAAGCTGCAAGGTTACCAGCTGTACAGTGCTTTGATCTAGGGTTTATATAAAAGATTTTAATGTTGAATGGCCAAGTTTTTGTACCACTTGTGTATATTGAAGAACCGCCTGTGGGTTTAGCTGGTTTGTATTAGTGATCGTCTTAACAGATTTTACATGCAGCTTTTTTTTTTTGTTTTGGGAGCTACGTTGAGTGACAAGCTCAAATTCACCATTGTGTTACAAATCGTGTGTCCAGTCCAAATGCTCTCTCAGGAGGAAGGGTGGTGAAAGCTTCGGTTTCTTAAGTGCTTTTCCTCTTGCAGATTTCCACAGCTCATTCAGGGACAAACTCTTTTGTTTTCCTGCCCATAATCCAGGAAAAGCAGAAAAAGAGGAAGAAAAATACAGGGGGAAAATACACGCACACACAGTAAAAGAGCAGACGAGGAGAAATAGAACTGGGATTCCAAAGAGTGGATTGGAAAGGATTTGGTCCTTTAAATAGAAGCACCTGTTCATCTGGGATTAGTAGGAAGCAGAGCTCTATTTTGGTTCGTTGGGTGTGTTTGCCCATCAAGCTCTGGGTCCTCCTGGCTGGATGGGAAACAGAATGGTGCTGATCACATGTGGTGGTTAAGTATTGTAATATATTAATCTGTGTGGCTTCACTGAAGGATTTTACTGGTGTCGATGCCTGGACCAGCTGGAAGTAGCTTTTTTCTTTGTCATACTCCCACGAAAAGGCTTTGCTTATCCTTGGACAACAACAGACTGCTAGTTCCCTGATGCATATATTGACACAGTGGCACCATGAGTGCCACAGTGGTGAAAAATCATGGAACTTTTAGGTTAAAGTTGGTAAATTGGCTTCGGAGGGCCCTTAGGGATTTGTGTTTTCATCTTTGGTGGTGAAAATGAGGTCAAATGCTTGTAGGCACTGTCACAGCCATCATAATGCTTCAAAACATGACCGTTTGCACTTCTTGTAAAGGGTTATGCACTCGATGATTTCATGGAAAAACCCACTGCCAGGTTCCCAGTGCAGTTTCCCAAAAGTTGCATTGGTTACATATCACTGTCAGCAGGAAAATGAATAAACCCATTTGTCCAAATGTCAAGCTCTGTCTTGATTGAAGACGTTCGGTTTAATTTGTCTTGTATCGTTTGGCTCGCTGGTGATTGTGAGCCTCCACCTTTACTCCTCCCTTTTGGTTTCAGTTTAATTTGGAAAAGATGACGACTTTTGGAAAACACCCAAAGGCACACTGCAAGAAAACTTGCTTCAGAGACCTGATAAGAGGACACACATGTGCACTCAGGCTTACAGCTGAGCAGTTTCTCTCTCTGTCCAGTGAAGCATTTGGCTTTGCAAGGCACGTACAGTGCATACAGTAAGCCATGATCTCACACCAGCTTTTGGAACTTGTGACAGAATAAAATGTGTATCGGTAAATTGATATTAAGGTTTTTATCATCATTTGAAATAGTGTCACTCTTTTGAGAAAAAGTAATCTACGTTACTCATGTGCCTGAAAAAAAAACCTTGAGAGTTAATTCATGTATACATGAGAATATGGTTTTTTATCGTATCTTTATATATCTTGTTATAATTGTTCTGAGAGAATCGACGAGCCCGACCTTAGCCGACTCAAGGGGATTTTTTTTGGCTGGCTTCAAACAGACTAAATCGCAGATGACTCCACTCCACCTATAATTGGGTCAGCATGTGTATTTATAGACAGAATCCATCTTTCCAAATGCATTTAACACAAAACAGAGCTAGTCACACTAAACGTCCTGAATTATGCCCTGTGTAAACACCGGCTGTCGTCGGTTTCTCTCATTAGGCCAGTCGACCAGTTTGAGCGTCACTCAGAATCAGAATCAAACGCGGCTCGTCTATAGGCCTGGATGCAACTGCAGGGGAGAAAAATGCAATAGGAAATAGCCGGTGCTTGGATTCATGTCGATCTGCGTAGCAGCAGACTTGAAAATAAATCGGTATCCCTCTCATCTTCCCCGGTGTTGTGCTCTCAGAGTAACAGGAGTGGATACAGTGAAAGGATACAAGAATACATTTATCTCTACAAAAGCCATCACTCTTCATTTCAACACGTTGCCAGCTCGCTACCCCCGATCACTGTGCTGATCCTTTCACCAGGAGATATGACCGGGAATCACTTAACAATCCAGTAATAAAATCCCACTCTCTTAATGTGAATATGTTGTTATTGTAAAAGCCTGGCAGAGCAGCTCCCTTATTGAATCAGCAGTGACTTGACATCAGCGTTTATCCCTGCATATGGCTCCAGCTCGGCTCTCTGCCTGCCGCCGGGAGAAAGACCTCGACAGCCCCCCCTAAGCGGATCAGACCCTTACATATTGGGCCACAATTTCATTACGAGTCACAATTCGCAGGGCTGTCAGCACCATAATAAAGTCCCTGGTGCAGCCGGAGCAGATGGCGCGACCCGAGCGTCAAGAGAGCGGCATCCAGAGGAATCCCCTTAATAAGGGAAGTAGGCCAGCGGCAGACGCTGTGGAAGATAACTCATCCTTTTTATTTGATATGCACAAGATTATAGGATTGTGTGGGTAAAATTAGATAGAACTATAAATTTTGGTTTGACTGTCTGAGAAGCTACAAGAACATGAGTCATTTCAGTAATTAATGATTGAGAGTTTTCTGTCATCTTTTTAGGATTTGTACGTCATCTTTGCTATTAAAAAAAAAAAGATTAATTTTAAATAATAGGGCAACTGGTTTTCATGCTGAAAGGTTGATTCATCCACATTCATTGAACAGCTTCAAGGACACGCAAGGGGACATGCACAGTGGACAGGAGAGGTAGAAAGACCCCAGCAAGGCTAGGAAAGAAGCCTCCAGGAGACCAGCTGGTTTAGAGATGGTGCCGCTGAACAAAAGACAAGAGGCTTAACTAGAGGTGGCAGAGCTGAGTATGTTGACTTTTTGACTCCGATGGACAGGATTAAGCATTAGTACATGTTGGACAGAATGTGAGAGAGGCCAGGTTGAGATGGTTTGATCATGTATGTGGAGGCGAGATGAGGAATGGGATGCTGTGGATGGAACTGCCAGGCAAGCGGAGACGTCATGCGTGGCTGCATTAAATTATAAAGTGTCCAAAGTAGGATAATTGGTCTGCTGTCATCAACATGGAGCAAAGTTTTGGTCCTTTAAATCTTGAACTTCCCTTCTTCCATAAATTCCCAGACTAATCAGCCCCGATGCTCCGAGCCACTATTACCACCATTTTTAGCCCGAGCTCCTCTTGCTGCTATCCAAGCCTATTATGTTTCAGTCAGCAGGTTTATTAATGCCCCCCGTTGAAAGAATGGATGCTCAATTGAGTCTGCATTACAGGAGGAGCTTGTATTTTTGGTCGGTGGAGCCTGCGAGGCTTTAACGTCAACGGCCTATATTTACATTTAACCACAGGCAGGGAGTTGGCCAGCTAAGTGAGGCTCACTGAGCAGTGGCGTGTGAATTGGCACTTGACGTGAAAGAACATATTGATGCTCTCTGCTAAACGCTAACACTAGTGTCATATCAATAATGCATCAGTCCTGAGCGAGCGTACCCAGTCGTGGCTGTGCCGTCATGACTTGCTCAAATTTAAAGACGCTTAACCCAGTTTATTGACCCTTCCACCCTTTTGTCCGTCCCCATCTTTGTTCCCAACTTCCCAGAGAACACTGGTGGGTTTCTGCCCAGTGCTGCCAGCCTCGATTGCTAAAAGGAATCATTGTGTTGTCTTGTTGCAGCTCTGTAAATCAATGGGACTCTTTGTTTTCTCAGCAGCATGTAGGACGTGGAGGACTGGCCTGAACAGACGGCCATGATCGCAGCCGGCTGAGTGTGGACTCAGCACTTCATGTTTGTCTTCTTTTGTGTGTGTGTGCATGTATCTTCTTTTAACAGTTACAAAAGGACCAGCAGATAGTCACATTTCATCCCACTCCCTGAAGCTATTCAAACAGAAAGAAGAAACTGGGAACTATGATAGCTCAAAGCTGTCATACTCTATCTCCTCAGAGGCCTTTCTTTACACTCTTCTCTCTCTCTCTCTCTCTCTCTCTCTCTCTCTCTCTGTCTCTCTCTCTCTCTCTGTCTCTCTTTCTCTCTCTCTCTGTCTCTCTCTATCTGTCTCTCTCTCTCTCTCTCTGTCTCTCTCTCTGTCTCTCTCTCTCTCTCTCTCTCTCTCTCTCTCTCTCTCTCTCTCTCTCTCTCTCTCTCTCTCTCTCTCTCTCTCTCTCTCTCTCTCTCTCTCTCTCTCTCTCTCTCTCTCTCTCTCTCTCTCTCTCTCTCTCTCTCTCTCTCTCTCTCTCTCTCTCTCTCTCTGTCTCTCTCTCTGTCTCTCTCTCTCTCTCTGTCTCTCTGTCTCTCTCTCTCTGTCTCTCTCTCTCTGTCTCTCTCTCTCTGTGTCTCTCTCCCTCTCGCTCTCTCTCTCTGTGTCTCTCTCTCTCTCTGTCTCTCTCTCTCTCTGTCTCTCTCTCTCTCTCTCTCTCTCTCTCTCTCTCTCTCTCTCTCTCTCTCTCTCTCTCTCTCTCTCTCTCTCTCTCTCTCTCTCTGTGTAAGAGCCTCAGTACCCGCTTCCTTGCACGAGCATCCATAGGTGCTGCTGCT
>OMNM01029393.1:3085-28977 GCA_900302745.1 Parablennius parvicornis | reverse complement strand
CTCTGTCTCTCTCTCTCTCTGTCTCTCTCTCTCTCTCTGTCTCTCTGTCTCTCTCTCTCTGTCTCTCTCTCTTTGTCTCTCTCTCTGTCTCTCTCTCTGTCTCTCTCTCTCTCTCTCTCTCTGTCTCTCTGTCTCTCTCTCTCTGTCTCTCTCTCTCTCTGTCTCTCTCTCTCTGTGTCTCTCTCCCTCTCGCTCTCTCTCTCTGTGTCTCTCTCTCTCTCTGTCTCTCTCTCTCTCTGTCTCTCTCTCTCTCTCTCTCTCTCTCTCTCTCTCTCTCTCTCTCTCTGTGTAAGAGCCTCAGTACCCGCTTCCTTGCACGAGCATCCATAGGTGCTGCTGCTGCTGGGCATTTGCAAGCGCATCTACGTTATGATCGCAGTTCTTGGCAGTGATGTTCATTTATGCGTGTGTGTTCGAGTGTGTGACTCCCTCCGGGAATCCATGAGATCTAGATCGCCAGCCTTGCTGGATTTATAAGAAGAAGAAAAATAATCTCTGTTTGACAATATACAATTAAGATCCGTGCAGATGTGAAGGGGCCACTGATGAGTTCCTTCAGTAAGAGAGAGTGCAGAGCGAATGGGAGGCGCAGGATGAAAGAGGAGGAAGAGAAGGTTGGAGGGAGGAGGAGGGGGGAATCATAGGGGAGGTTTAGTGAAAGCACCTGCCTCAGCTCTGGGGCTCATGATGGATGAAGAACAACAACTGAGAAGGAGTGGAAGGGAGGGGCGGACATGAGGCGGTTTGAGCTTCAAGTGAAGGACATTTTGTCCTGCAAATTCTTCAAATTACCCCGTTGGGACGTCAGTGCACTGCTGATACATAGACTGCGGATGGTGTTAATTTATGTAATTCACTGTTTTGAAACTCCCATAAATTTTTAACCTTGAAAACATCTTGAAATATGACGTTCTTAATCCCATTTTCCTCACGCCTGCTTATGACTCAGTTTTTAAATGGGAGTGATTTTAATATTGCTTCCTGGAGTTCAACATCCTTTAATCTTTACCTCGTTCATTTGCACACACTCATTATCAACCTCAAAGAAGTGAACTGATTAGCAGTCCTCTAAATTTTATATTGAATGCCAATTTCCTGCGATTGTTGGAAGATTTTAAATCAGAAAGGTTTTTGATCAGAACTAAACAGGCTGAGGAAAAAGGGTTTGTGTAGGAGACGAAAGTACAGACAATAAAAACACTGGTAAAAGTAAAAGCATTGACTCAGCTTTGCAAATGAACACACTTCAAAATGTATGACCAGAAAAAAGTAAGCCCTTTGAAGGACATTTTTACGGAACATTTCTGTTCTGTGAGCCAACAACTTCAAGCATTTCTTCAGGCATGTGTTTGCTCCAAATCCAGTGTTTTATGTCTCACTTTCAACCGTTCTGCCACCAGTTCTCCCAGCATCACATTCAATAGACATATTTTCTCCGTGGTTAAGCCTTCTTCCTCTGCCTTTCCCGTCGAGGTTCTATTAGATTGTGTGTCTTTTCTGTGTTTTTGCTCCATTTTCTCAGGAAGAGAGCAGTATGGAAACCATAACACAAAACTAAGTAAAGCCTTACAAAAATATAAATAAAACTGAAATTATGGATCAGGACATTAAGCAATATGTGTGAATAGTTGTGTTTAAAATGTTGTGAGTTAAAGCTAAAAACCAACTACTCATGGGAAGTAGATTGAAACTCCAAAAAGCACAGCAGTAAAGTATTTGTACTTTATTTTCCACTTTCTACTGGACTTTGGAAAGTTTGTGTATTTGTATTTGTCATTTCCTTTTCAACATTAATTACACAACATCAGCACCAGCTGGCTAGATTAGCATTAAAATAGATAAAAAAGGAGCATGTTTTTTTTTAGATTTTAGGTTTATTGGACTAATTCATGGTAATACTAACAAGACCAGCGCATCACAAGACCAAGACTTTAAGAGGCTGAGTGAAGACCAAGACGAGAGCATCCAAAAACTGAGATAAGATCAAAACTGTAAGGAGCCGAGACTGAATCAGGAGCAGGATCTTGAAAATGTGGCCTCAAGACCAGTTTCAACTATGACAACAATAGTATTTCATAAAGTAAGGACATGGTAAATTATGATTTATGCATTTAATTAAAAAATAATATATGTATACAACATATGAAAATCCTCACAAAGACTATAACTAACACTCTTGCATGAAAAAGAAAAAAAACCCCAAAAACCACAGGCGTTTCTCAGCTATTTTTAAACGGTAATGGCAGGCGTTGGATCAAGGCCCACAGGGAAGCACATCTGGACATCAGCGGTGGGAGAGTGGGTCTAGTCCCAGGAATACTCTGTCATAATACATCCAAGCATGTGGGCAGCTGTGGAGGCGAAGCCATTATGGAGCCACGCCACACCGCAGAAGTCTTCCTTTAGATACGAAGGCTGTGAGCGTAACATATGGGGCACATGCAGTCTAAAGTAAATATGAAAAAAACAAACTGCCTACATCCTACAGGGCAGCAGTGCTTCTTGAACAAAGGAGTCTTGTCATATACAGAAACTGTGTATATATGGTTGTGAGCTGCATTATAGTAGCATATTTCAAACATTCACAGATATTTCTATTATTTTCAGAACTATGTTAACTCCACGGGGAATGAATAACATCAAAGATGTTGTCATGGATATACATTTTGATTTAAAAAATCTTATATTCAGGAAAGTAATTTGAAAGTATTGTGCAGCAGATTTATGAAATCCTCTGTCACAGTTCAAAAACATATTTTGTGCTAAATGTACTGTATATTTACTCTGTAGATTCAATCTCTTTCCACATCTGTCAGCAAGTGCATTGAATTGGAAAGTGCAGCATCATAAGCTGCATATGGACAATCACTTAGCATTAAGACTTTCACATTCCAACGCTGGCTGAATGTCGGGTGTTATTGTCTTTAGGGAAAGTCCAGTTTTCACCATGATGTCAAGGCTTCTTGAGGTGATCGGAAAGCCCCCATCGGTCCGGATGAAATATCTCCAGGTGTTAAGCCTGAAGAGCAGCTTTAACTGAGCACATGTTGGAGCTGAAAGAAGGGTATTTCAGGGCTGTGTGTGAGGGAAACGGTCTGGATTTAAGAAACAAGTCAGTGATTTTATCTCCGTTTACTTGAAGGCCAGACCGGAGTGATATGTAACTGCTGCCACTACTAATGAAAGTGAAAGCGTTTCCTTCAGCCTTCATTCACACACAAAATAGTTGGAGCAGAAACTGTTTAGATTAACACAAATTGTACTTTGAGTAGCGATAACAAGATGAAGGGTGTGTTGTAGAAAAGAACAATTGATAAAAAAGCCATATAGCATTGCCATAAATCTAGCCTCCTATCAGTAACAATTTTAGATTTTTAAAATCCTCACATTTCAAATCTTCAATGTCATCTAAGATTTTGAATGCCTTGAAAAGAAGGTAAATTATAATAAAATTAACACATTTAAATGACATTTATTTCTGTCCAAATCATCACAGCCATTTAATCATATATTATTAACCAACCACTTTTAGTGTTTTAAGTAAATAAGGATAAATGCAAAGGTTATCTGGCAAATGTATTTATAGAGCACTTTGAAACATATGGCAATTCACAGTGCTTTACAAAGAAATAAAAGACATACATTAAAGATACTTAAAGAAATACATGTAACGTGGTCTGTGAAGGATTACAATACCAACATTTGATAAGGAACCACTTCACTATCATAGAAAGGATCAAGCAAACTAGCCTGAGCTTGCCCTGTTGTGTAATACCACTTTGTACCAGGAGATGGTGTCCTGAGTTGTTTTTTTCCCACTGTCTTGGTGTCCCGCAAGCAAAACTAGAAAAGTAGGATTATTGTGTTGACAGTGAACACAGTGAATACCAACAAAGTATTAAAACATCATTCCCTTTCTGGTACTCATCATAGAGTTAACATCAGTCTATTTTACAAAGCTAATCCTCTTGTTGTAGTGCAAATTTACATTTGCATTCTTCCTGAGCCTATGAAGGTTTTTTGGGTTTTTTTTTTTTGGGGGGGGGTTTACGAAGATACTTTGTTTTTCTTGTGTAATCCAAATAAATACTATTTAATTGGTCCCTCCAAACTGCCTGTTGGCTATGTAATGTAGTGGCGACCTGTTTCTTCCCTCAACTGTCATGAGATTGGCTCCAGCTGAGCTGACCCCAACTTGTCCACCAACAGAAGAGCCGTGGATGAATAATTGTCACCTGTGACCACAGAAATCATTTGCTGTACCTCTGTTGTAGGACTGTTCAGTCCTCCTCACAGAAGGCCGCTGTTCTGCATGTGTTAGATGTCTGCCTGCCACAACACCCCGAGCTCCAATGAATGTAGCCTGATAATGAACCGATCATTAGCGAGTCGGAGTGGGAGGGAGATGTGTGACCCTCCGTGACCTGGATTTGACAACACGCCCCTATCGCTAGAGAACAACTGTAATACAAAGAGAACTGCAGCGTCCCTTCAAAGCTTTTTTTTTTTTTATCATTTCCAACCGCTTACATGAGGCGATGCTTCCTTTGTGTTTGCACAGTCCTCTCCAGGTGATTCGTACAAATCCTCGAGTATACACTGGTGTTTAACCAAAGCTTTGACTGGAAGAGAGGACGGGGGGTTATCTCTATGAACATCTCCTCTTTGTTTTATTACCAGTCGAGGCTTGTGCCATCCGTCTCTGCCAACCTCTGTCCCATCCAGCGACTGCATGCATGTACATCAAACTGATTGATGAAGAGTTCATTAGGCTGATGGGCTCTGCAGGGCCATCCGGCATCCAGCAACAAAAGGTGGATCTCAAACCGAAGCACGATTTGCTGTTGCTTGACACTGCCTACATTCTGCTGTGTGATGACACATTGAAAGTCAGAAGGACTATTCACACAGTCACATAGGCTGAGCGGTCTGCTAAGTGTGTTTTTGAAGTCATTAATAATATACTGTTCACACTTTCTTACTCAATCAGAGAGTTTTTGTAAAGGTTGGCGAGCCTTGGTCAGTAAATGTCACCAGGACCAGAAGACAGGTGAACAGCTCATCTACAAACGAGACTGCTGCAGAGAGGCAATACCAGCGTTCAAATCATGGTGCGAATGCGTGTGTTTAATCTAATTTAACTTGAGAAATGTTATTTGCCAGGTGTTCTCTGAGAGCTTTGTGTCGTTCATGTGTCTTCACACCTCGACTGAGCTCAGAAATCAACATCATTACCCTTCAAGAAGATAGACTAATCACACTGAAATATCCAGGCAGGCCACTGTCACTGCCTGTTTGTGTTTTATTGTTGTTGTCATTTTTACACTTTGCCTGTTCATCCCCGGGGCCAGCTTTGTATATTTGCCACCCCTGCTCTCAAACATCGCCTCGCTGTGTGTGCTGCACACTCAGAGCGCCGCTTTGTCCTTTAGGGAGCAGCTTGTTGTGTTTGTGTGCTCGCTCAGTCTGGGCTCAGCCTCGGCTTCCTGCAGGAAGTGAAAAAAGAATTGGACTGACCTCACTTGGTGTTTCTCGCAGATGGCGCTCACAGATAAATGGCCGTAACAGTATAATTGTGTCTTGGAGGGCGGGATTTTCAGAAGATGAGATGGTGATGGGGGTCATTGTTGCATATGAGAATGCAACATTGGGGTCAGAGAGTTGCCTTCCTCTGTTAAAAGCTCTTTCTGTTTATTTGAGATGATCTAACCTTCTGTTTGTGTGCATGCATGTTGCTCTCTGTGTGTCTGTGTGTCTCTGTGCTGTCTGCTGTATTTCTGGAGGACCTCCTCAGGTTTCAGGTCAGTTCCTCTCATCTCCTCCACCTCATTGCTTCTTCATTAAAATGCTTAGTCAGCCAGATGCAGGTAGAAAGGGATTTGTCACCACTGCCCACTGCTTTGCCTGAAAGTAAATCTGCTTTTACCAAGGAGCAAAATAACAGTGATATATGAAGACTGTGTGTTTAAAAGGTAAACTGAGGCCCATTTACAAGAAGGTCAGGGTTGAATCCAGGCTGGAGTCTCTGTGTGGGTGGAAGTTTTCTTGGAGGATTTCTAGACAGTGAAATTATGATAACTGGATAAATTTGTCATGTTTTTGAAGAAAACTGCTCATCTTAAAGAACTTTAGATTTCTTTTTGTATGGAGTGCTGAATTGGCTTGGAGCTGCATGTTTGGCACAGTGGCCTGCAGTTTCACCTCACAGCTAAAATGTTTGATTTGAGTTTGATTCCATGTTTGATTGCAATGTTTGATTCCAGGCCAGGGTGCAATGTGCATGTTTTTGTGCATGCATCCTCCAGGTACCTCGGCCTCCTCCCACAATACAGACATGATGAGTTCTGTTGGTGACTCTTAAAGGTCTGTTTGTATAAATGTGGATGATTGTTCGTCTCTGTATTGGCCCTGCGATTAACTGGTGACCTGTTATAAGAGCGCTCTGCATTTTGCCCGTTGTCAGCTGAGATGGGCTTCTGCCCCCTGCCACAATACCGTGAATAGCGTCAGTTTAGAACATAAATGATTGCTTGATCTAGGAGTATAGCTCTCAGTGAAAACATTCCATCTTTATTCAAACATAACGTCAAGGATCAAGAATTCAAGTGCAGTGTAAATATTTTAGTATCGGAGAGGATTTCTGTCTTTTATGTTATTGTTGCATGTTTGCACTTCTTTGATAGAACTCTGCAAACAAACAGCACTTGGGATGCAATGTTCGGTTATAAGCTTTCCATTTATGTGATCCTGAGCTACTTTAAAACTGGCTGCAAACCAGACTGAAGGACTGAAAGTCTGCCGCCTCTTTTGAGTCATAACTCTGGACGCGCTCGACAGTCGCCACACATGCATTCAGTGGTGCTTGGGGCTCAGAATAAGAGTGTCCAGGAATGTGACACACAGGGCAAGCTACCTTTTTTCAGGCATTGCTTTCCCTTCATACATATCAGCTTGGCAACTGAGCAACCAGCCCCAGTGGCTGTTTGTCCATCTAAGCTGTATCCACCCACTCACCTCCCCCCTGAAAAGCCAATATCCAGATTGGGTGTCATGCAGACGTATATTTCAAGCCAGCAGAGTTAAACCTGCACATACGGAGGCAACAGTTGCGTTGGCAGCGGCGGCCCGTCTTTGCTACGGCGCTCTGAATGCTCTCAGATATTTACAGCACTAGTCTAGTTAAGCCTCACTGTTTTTGACCCTGTAATCCTCATTTATTCCATCTGACCCATGCCACTGTGCTGCTTCCCATTTTCCCACGAGGTGCGTGAAAAGAAGGCAGCACATGTGTCATCAGCTCCCCCTGGGGAGTTGTATGCCACTGACCCAGCACACACAGCACACCACCACAGTGACTGCGAAGCTCAGTTGCATTGGTTGCGACTAGTTCAGTGACACGTCAGACTGTTTTTCATCGGGAAATGTGACTGACATTTGTTTCATTAGATTAGGGGAGCAGACGATGATTTGTTGTTTTCCTGTGTTTGTGAGGGAGAGAAAGAGATTTGTACTTTTGCAGAGCTCTTATCGAGCAAATAAACAGAAAGATTAACATCGCATATGTGTGGTTTTATTAGTATCACACAGGCAGCGAGTAGGAGGATGAGGCAAAGGGAGGTGGTGTGAACACACTCTCCCCCACACATACACACATTTGCAAGCATTCCTCTCTCATAGGAAAATATTTAGATTTATTACCATCTGCTCACACCAAATGCTCACCTACATTTAAAAGAAAGTCAAGGAAGGACATTTGTTTCCATCATGTTATCACCTTTCACTAAAGATGAATGTCAGTGTTTAAATATTCACTCCATTTTTTTATGAGCTCAAGTATACAAAATGCCAACCTGTAAATATAGCTTTGGAAATAAAATGGTTCATTTAAACATGAGACTCATAGGTGAGGAGTCAAGTAATAGTATCGTTGCTCGATCGGCTTATTTTTACAGTGATGTGGTTTTTACTGGGTGAAGCTGGTGAAGCTACATTCACGGCTCCCGGAAATGAAAATGTTTTCCTCCCCTCAGACAGACTGTCTCCTTCCTGCTTTTTACAGACAATAAAAAAAATGGGGGGGGGGTTATGAATATGTAAATTTAGAGGGGTTTCAGAAGGGGGCAAAGCGTTTAATTTCATTTCAGATGGACCCCTTATGCAATTATGAAAATGCAAATGACACCGAGCTCTAAGCGCGCAGATGGAATCAAGTGTGGCCTGCAGCTGCACGAGCTCCTCCTCTGTTTGGTCGTCTGAGAGGGAGAAAAGTCTCCCTGAGACTCCAAATTAGTGAGGCATTACTGCTTGTTTACAAATGTCTAAAGCTGGTATTGAAATGCTGGGCTGTTCTTGTATACAAAGGGAGAATGAATGTATTCACTTTTATTTCCTGAAAGTTTCTGTGTGCTCAACTTGAATATAATCTCGTATCTGCAGCAGGATTTGTAACATGGTGGTTAATGTGGTAACCAGTCATGGTCCAGTCGAGGAGGCAATAGGATTCTCGTTCTCTAGTCAAGTGGAAGCACAGAGACTCGTGTGAAAACAGACTTTGGGAAAAGTAGAAGCAGTGATTCGATTAAGAAGAGACTGTTCGGCTGCTCGCTCCTCCAGGGGTCACCGCATCGAGTCGTTACCACAGAAGAATAGAGGCGTTGAGAAGAAGGAATTGATTAGAGGAACAATCTGAGATGAGCTAAAAGTTTCAAATATGTGATCAATGAATATAATGAGGATAACTTTGACAAAATGGTTGGTGACATGAAACATAGCAAATGTAAAAGATAAGACAATAATAGTGGGAGTTAAAAGTAAAGTTCTTTATCATGGTGTTGCCCTGAGTTTAAAAATCCTGCAGCATTCTCCGTATTGTCACTTCCCTTACATCAAGCCTTCATCCTTTGAGGTTAAAAAAAGACAGTTCTAATATTAGAAACAGTTTAAAGTACCGGGAATGGTCCTGAATACTCATTTTTCGAGGAAATGATTAGAAAATATTCTAAAGTCAGTGCGGTGTATTCATCGTATTGCATTAACTTCCTAAAGTCTTGACTCTCATAAGTGGAAGTTGTGAACTTGTTGTTACGATGAGCTGAGTGGGATCACAGCGTCTCTGGGTGAATGATGTCAAACTGGAACTGATGTTTATTCCAGGTTCAATAGCAAAGTGCTTCATTTGAATGAGGTTAATTGTTGTTGTTTTTCTGACACAGCCTACATGATACCTTGTTTATATTTTCTTTGAAGAAAGTACTGCCAAACTGTAAGCGACCTTAATCTCAGTAAATAAATTAAAACATTGTTTACGTGACTATTTCTTTTTGGCAATAACAAGGGCTGAATGTTTATTTGTTCAGCCAACATCTCAAAAAAATATAATTTTTTTTTAACCTAAATTTTAGAGAGTAGAAGTGAAGTTCTTCAGAATAATAAATACCCGAGTAAAGATGTGTGAAAACCCTGCCTCGCTGCATTAAAGTACTTCCAGTAGATCCAATAAAGCTCCACCACACAGACGCAAGATGGACTCAATAGCACATTATAGGTACAAACTAGCTGAACCCCCTGAAAATATTCCCAGATAAGTGGGTGGAAGAAACTAAAATCATAATTTTCGTAGGCGTTATTTCAAAATTTGATCTGTTTCCCAAACTTTTGTTGTCATAAAATCATAAATAATTCTCCCATTTACACAATTAAAACAGCAAAATGGACCTCAACCCATATCATGATATGTACTGAGTGTCAATTGGTCATAAAACAAGATTTTAAAGTCTCAATCCAGTGTGAGTGATGATGTGACTCCCTTGCAATGTTGGGGAACAATGAGTTTGCTGCCACCTGGTGGAGACATATCATGTGACAAATGGACAATGGAACAATAGAAATTGGCTTTTCTAACCCAAAATATATTCCGTACAAACTTCTGACCCCCGCGAGGACCCAAATAGAAAGCCAACGTTGTATCATACTACCTCGTGCCTCCCTTTACACGGAGCGCAACCCGTGACAAAGAAAATTCTATAACGGCCGCTACTGTATTGATATATAGGTGAATGAATGCATCTTTATCTAATGTGTTTAATTCCGCTGGAGAAAGAAAAGGTGCCAAGCTGAAACCAGCAGCTCAGACGAAATGAGAAGCATGAAGTTTTCACTTTGGCCTGTGGGAGCTTGTGTTGATGGTTATTTATTATCACCTGACATTTTCTGCTCGAGGCGCTGAGGGCTAATGACTAAACTTTGCTCTAATACATATTCTGAATGTTAATCTCAGCCTGTGATTGTGCTGTTTTGCTGTCTGAAGGAGGTGGGTGAAAATAAATAAATGTCCGGCCTTAATAAATAACTTGAGGGGCTGAATTTCCTGATACCCATTCAATTTGTGGATCCTCTCTGCTTCTCGGCTGACCTGTAGCAAACATCACCTCCACTGAAAACGGGCCTGCTGCTGCTGCTGCTGCTGCTGCTGCTGCTGCTGCTGCTGCTGTGTGTGGAATACTAAATGGGATGTGTGTGAATGCAGGGGTTCAGGGATATGTTTGCCTTAGAGATTGGCAGGTCCCCAGATAAGTCAGGAGTGAGTGATGCAGCAGTTTATGGATCCCTACGAGGAGTAAAAACATGGCTGTCAGAAATTGGAGAATGGAGATGAATTTAAAAAAAAAACAAGCCCACCAGTGTTAAGCCAGGTCGAGATGGTGGATAAAATGATGGGCTTGGGGAGATGAACGTGAGTGAGATTTCTTGTTATACACCCAGGATTAAAAACTAATTTCCCTATTGGATAGTACTCCCATTACTTTTTTTAACATAATAATGGAAATCTAAGTCCTGGAGGGAGAAATGACACCAGTCTTGCTGGAGATTGTGGATCCGCGTTTCTCAGCTGGCAGTCCGCAGAAGAAAGGGCCTCCTATGTGCGTCCCACTGGGTTAAGACTTAATGAACTAATCAATCGGTTGACGTTCTCGCCGCGAGATGAATACATTACTGTAAGTGCTCCCAGTGGCACGGCGGCATTGTCTTGAGCTACAGGTGTTGAGCCTGTAAGCAGCAAGTGTAATAGCTTTATTTATTATCCATATAAAAAGGTGATATACTGAGCGCTGCTGCTGCTGTGGAGACCATCTGACCATTTGCAGTAACTCTCCACACTGAAATCCTTTTTCCCAATGGACGCCACGCACATCGTTGTTACGACCGTGTCCTCCCTGGTTAGCGTTAATTTCTTAACGTGTGCTGCTTCTTCCGTGTTGTTTCGAAGACAAAAAGGCCAAGTCACACTGATGTTTGAATCAGAAGACAACGTTGCTCTCAAACCTTTAAACACGTTTCTTTGTTGTTGCATATTTCGACGGAAAAATAAAAAGCTTTATTCGTCGAGCAAATTTAAACAAGACAATCAGTTAAATGAGATAAACACAGCAAATCAAACAGCTATAGTTGACCTACTGCTCATCTTTCAATGCTTCAAGAGGGCCACATGCAGCCCAGTTTGATATTAGTGACATTGAAGCAAAAAGATGATGATAATAAATAAAGCATAATAATCTATAAATCTCTGCAGCTACAAATGTTCGTTTCAGTATCAAGAGAAAGAAAGATGATTCTGAAAAGGTTTTGCATTAAGAAAGGTCGATGCTTGGGCTGAAAGGAAGGCTGTGATGAGCCAGTCTGACCTGCAGGGCATGTATGTGACATCTGTTCTGAAAGATTCTGTGAGCTCTGTTGGGTTGAAAGTTAAATGCATCAATATGATGCTGTGGGAGTGAAAAAGGCTGCCCTGAAGAATGGAGGACTATTCTACGATTATGTGAGAAGTGTATTTGTTTTTATAGAAAATCTAGCAATATCAAGCAAGAACAGTCCTTAGAATTAAAGAAATACCCCTACACACTGCAGCTTCATTTGTCTGACTAATGTTCTGATGAGTGTGTATTGGACTAATGGCATCCAAATTAGTCAAAATCAAGATTCAGTTTAAGCACCTGTGACAGTTAAACACTCATTGACGTGTCAATCAACAACTAAATCCAATAACGTCATTTGCAATCTCTTTTGTGCCAGTAACTGAGTATTTTCACTTGAATACAAGAGTGTAATTATAGTGAAATACGTTTTTACTGATAATACAGAATTTCTCAGTAAACACTTGAAATCCAAATCTGATGTAGAGATATTTTTACTTTTACTTCATATTTCAATACTCTGCGTTGTACATTAGAACATTAAAACAACTTCCCATAATCTGATCATAGTTAATATTGGACCTGGAGTTGCAACAGAAATTTAGAAGTAAATACCAAAAACATGATTTTATAAAGATTTATTAATTTTCCCGGAAGAGCCAAATGAAAAAAAAATATATACATATTTACATCGATTTCATTTATTTTAACTGGCAAAACACCATCTACAGTTATGTCTTTATGACTTTTGTTCCTCAAGATAATCCAGTTTTGCTCAGCAGTACCTTCAGGTGTTTCACACATATAAAAAGTATTCCTTTAGCAAGTTGAATAATCGATAATGGAAACACATTTACAACCTGTTCAATGCAAACACACCAGCATCTTGAAATAATGTCTGTATTTACGTTAGGCAAAAATAACCAAAATGAATATATAGTAACTGTTCTACGTTTGTAGCAGAAAGTCTCTGGATTGGCTGGTTTCTCTGTGACGGTTCTTCAGGCTTCCCTCTTCCCACCAGTGCTACTAAAGAAAGGGATCAGAGCAACTTCAAAAGGTGGGGTTGTTATTTTTGCTCTGATTAAAAGCAGGCGAAGGTGAACGGGCAGATCGGAGTATTCAAACAGCTGTGGGACGTGTGGTGAAGCGTCATGGTCAACGTGATCGACCTCAGCAGCGGTAGAGCCTCGGCTCACCCCACAGTCCCTTTACCTTAAAAAGCTTTTCAAGTCCCAATCTACCGCCTAATTACCTCACACAGCGCTTTTCCTTCCCTCCTTAGAGTTTTTAGGATTACTGGTTTATCTCTAAAGTGTGCAGATTTGGTTTAATCAACAAATGTAAAGCCAGTGTCTTCTGAGGTGACTGGTAATCAGTGGAGTTTTGAAGATTTGTGATTTTAAGGATTTGTGACCAGAAGGCAGCTGGGTTATCGCCGCTCAAAAGCTGGGGTGTTTTTTTTAATCCTAATACCCAAACCAGGGACTTCCCTTCTGCTGCAGCCACTGAGAAGGCTATCAAATACTAAGATACCATCACTGAGTCCCCGAGCTCACACAGAAGTTAAATATGTGTTTCGGCTGTTCTGAGGTCGTTTTCTTTACATTTTGTGGATTCAGATACAGAATTTTCAGATATTTTAAATCTGATTAGCTTCTGTTTCTTTTTCATTTTCTTTTTTCGTCCTCTTCTTCTTGTTCTTCTCTTCCTTCATTATTGCAAATTTCTCTCCTGAATATAACTCTCGCATCACAGCAAAACAACTGACTCAATTCTGAGCTTTTTAAATGTGCAGTCTGCATGTTCTCCCTGTGCTGTTTTGAACCATTGCTGCTTTGGATAATATGAAGAATGGGTATCATGGATCCAGTAAACAACAATTAACAATATATTAAAGCTACGTGAGGCACGTTACACGAAACAACAAGAGTTTTTGTTTTTAATCCAGCGTTTTGTTCTTTTCTGCTGGTACACCCCCAACTTAAGGTAAAAAGATGACACCCTCCAGATGTCTGAATCACCTCACCTGGCTCAATGTGATGTGGAATCCATGTTTTACTTTAAGCTTCTCCTAAATCCTCAAACACTCCACCCCACCTCCAAGTGTAAATCCCTTTATGTCAGTGTGGCTTCAATAAATCACAGGTCACATATCAGATTTGAAGTCGAACCAAATCCCCCGAGGCACTTTTTGCCTCAAAGTGTCCTTCACAACATGAGTCACATTCAAATCAAGAGGTCTGTGGAAAGAGTCTAAATTCATTTGCACATTAACAAATGCAGGAAGGCAAAGTGGGAGCTTCAGAGTGGAGGGAGCGTCGCCCGCTCGCAGTCTGCGTCGGATTGATCCGACTGAGTGTTGTGAGGAAGCAGCGGGTCGATGTACTACAGCGAGGAGCCACTTCCGCTTTAATCTCTTGCTTTTACTTGACTCAGTCAGTCAGTCAGTTCTGGGAAGAACTTTTACCTCTGAAGATGCACTCCTCTGCTTCGGTCTGATGTGTTTCAAGGCCTCTTGAAGCTGATGAGCTGGTCAGTTTTTGCCGAGTCTGCTCTGCATGCTGCCATTTCAATAATCACAAAGAATGCTGGACTTTTCCTTCAATCTGGCTTCATGTTAGGACACAACCGGACTCATTACATCACCACACTTTTGGCAACAGAAACCCCTACAGCCTGATAAACTCCCTCCAAAGTTTTTGACAAGATGGAGGCTTCTCTACCTCTCCTGAGGTATCATGGTTACACAAGCGGTAAAAGTAGCTTGTAAACAGTGTTGATAAGCTCTCTGTGGGTATTTGTTACTCCTCCACAATTAACCAATGTCTGTGTGTTTAATTAGACTTTCTCACCGTTACATTTTCCTCCCACGCCGTCGGCTCCCAGACTCCTAAAATGGTTGCTGTCAGCTGAACTCCCTTTTTTTTCCTCCTCCTCCGATCTGGCTGGGCTGTTTCACACCGCGGGCAACAAACACATGATCTTTTGACAGGCGAGAAAATTGGGATTTTGTAGGATGGTGGAACTGTATGCTATTGCTTTTCTTTGATCAGTTTTATTTATTTTTTTTGTAACTGTTTGTACCTTATCCACGTGTTGCTGAAGCAATAATGACGCAGCATGTGGACTGGCTCACTACGGTCTACTGAGTAAATGGCAATTCTACTAAATAACTCTTTGAAGTTGTTTCCTGTGAAAACTAAAATGAGCTGCAGAAATTTAAATTAGACTCCACAAAGCTCTGTTGATATCTTAAAATATGAGTAAAGCACATCTGTTTGCCACTCTGTAATAATCTTGATTTACTTTTTCCACTTATCTTCTATTATCACCTTTTTATTAACAGCCACAGCCATTTTTACAAATATTTTGTACTTGGATCGTATTTGTTTTGAGACTGTGCCACAAACCCCCACACACTATAAATCTTAAGTAGAAATCTTGAAAATAGTCCTCTAAGAAAATATTATTCTCTTCTGTTTGAGTGATGAATCCCACATGGTGGCGTAGTGACTATCGCTCGCGATGACAATCTGAGTTGGGTTCGGTTTGGGGCTTTTCTGTGTGAGGTTTTAATGTCCTAAAATACTCGTTTGAAGTGAATTGGTGACTCTAGACTTGCGACCCGCTGTCCAGGTTGTACCCTGCTCAGTCAGCTGGTATTGACTCCAGGACCTCATGAGTATGATGAGGCAGTATAGAAGAGGAATGGATGTTTGAGTATTACCTAATAAATTGTGGGATAATTTAATGAAGTGCCACATATTTCTTAACCTGTTTTAAAGACATAGGTCTTTGGGAATGACGAGGGCTGAGCAGGGAAGTTGATTAAAATGAAGTATCAGGCTAAAGTGCTCAAGAGAAATTGCACATCAGTGTTACATCATTTGCTCCATTGCTTAAGAAAAGGCAGATTTGCTGCAACAGGGTGACCTTTAATTACTTCACACTTTGCTTCTATCTCAGCATGTATGGGTTCTATGTATTACCTTATCAGCTGGTGAAATGGATTCACCTTGTATGTATATATATTGTATATAAATGAAATATGCAGTCTGTGATTTTCTGGCTCTTTCTAAGACACAGTTGTTGGTACATTACATCCAGAACTTGTGTGATTCCAGTATTAAATTACAATGCTTGGCAGGCAATATTCTCAAGACAGTTTTATAAAAGAAACTGTAGCTCTGCTGCCAGAAATAATGACATATCCAATGTGCGCCACATTTCCAATTCAGGTGAAGGAAGTCAGCGATATTAAATTAAAGTCGCAGTAGCTCTCACAGAGGTGAGGACCGGTGTGTCGGTTGCATGAGAAGCCGCCTCGTCCATCGTTCACGGCTTTCTATTCTCTGCTGGTGGCTTTCGAGAGCCATTGCTCTGAATAATTCAACAAAGCAAAAAAGAAGGGACAGCCATAGCGGGAGAGGAGATGTGGATTGAAGATGATCCTGGGGTGCGAGCACCAGGAAATTGACTTTTTGACGTCAGAATGAGCTGGAGCCTCATCTTTGGAGGTTTGTGTGCATTTACTATATGTGCGAACGTCGGCTGGAGAGCATCAGTAATTCCATCTGAAGAGAGGGGAGAGAGAGTGACGATCTGTCTTTGAAACACCTTCGGCTTTCTCTGGTGACATACTGCATTAACTCATAAATCCCCTTTTGAGTCTCACACATGCAGGACGTCTGTCGTACATCCGTCTGGAGGCGTGAACAAGACGCCACACCCGGATGTTTGTGATTGAACAGGACTGTGTGTGTGAACCAGGTGTCTCCACAGCTGAATATTTCACTGAGTTATTACTCGCCAGCTCTGGAGAAGGTCAGTGTGGACACAAAATGTTGGTGGAATATAAATGAGCTTGCCCATTGATAATCTCTGTGTGTTGAACCTGACAGCTTTACATGGAAATGATCTGCTGACTTTGACAGAACGGTGGTGACGTGTGTGATGGTCAGTCTGCTCTCCACAGTCAGATGAGAAATGGTATAATGTCAGGAAGTAAAAGCTCATTACTCTTTTGGTAGTTGAAAATATGGCTTGATCAGCTGTAATGATGTTATCGTGTGTTGATTGGTAGGTAGAAGTTTTAGCCTATCATGGTTTGTTCCTACTGTGGCGTGAGAACAATTGTACTGACCTGCAGGACTTCTGAAGGTGGAATGTTTGTGTTGATTTTTCCAGATCTGCCAGGGTTTCATTATCTGTCACTTATGCTTGTTTGTGTTGAGCTTGTTTGGTTCCCCAATGCAGAGGTACCTAGTTATTGCTACTAGGGATATGTGATATGTTACGATTTATTACCTTCGCCAACAAACTTTGGGGGCGAAGGTTATGTTTTTGTCAAAAAATGTCCCATGCAAAGCGGATGGGAGAGTCACCTCAAGGAGGAGATCATTTTCTGTTGCCATGGAGACGCTGCAGAGCTCACAGTTGATACCTGGGTTCTGCAAGTATCCAGAAACAGCGGTGTGAGCACATTGACTTGGGTAGGAGTTTATCTGTGTGCCTCCGCTCAGTGTTTCACTGTGATGTTGCTACCTGTCAGGCTAGTTAGCATCGATATGAGCTAACGGCTAAAATGCTTGTGATGCTAACTCTGTTCCGCAAAGAAATTTGACATTGGTGAAGGTCTGCACTCTAATGAGTGCCCGTTATAGTTCACATTGTGATATGTATAACTTGATTATTGATGTAAAAGACTGACTGAACCTGAACAAATTCTTTGTCGCAAAATAGAGTAAAGATGAATAAAGACACAAAGCATACAACGGCTCCTCTTCGGTACTATTGGTAATGGAAATATTTTAAAATGTAAAAGAAGAAAAAAAAAGAGAGAGTGTCTCTATCTATTGTAAATACACATTATTGCAATATTGACTAATGGTGATGTTGGAACTGCTGCTAAGCTGAACTGAGGAATAGTGTATCTATCAGTAGCTGTAAAGTGGGAAAGTTACAACTTATAAGTTGAAAAATACTCTCAAACTGGGAGTTTACAACTGAGAAAGATTTTTGTTTTTGTGGAGCTCTGTACAGAACATATGTTGTCACTCAGCATGGCAGCTATGTATTCACATACATGAGAAATCATCAGTTCACTCAGGCACGAACCCAAGTTACTGCACTTGAGTTAACTCTTCACAGTGAAGGGGTGTGTCGCAGAAATGAGTAGCCAGTCATGTTGATGTATATTCAACACACTCGCCACTTCAAATCTGAGTCCTATTCAGAGCACTTAGGATTTCAATCTGGTTCTTCTTTGTAAATGTCAGCTGTAATCGTTATGAAATCAGGCGAGATTTGAACAAATAAGGTTTAGTTAGCTTCAAATTATAACTTGTAACTGAATCACTTCAGTGTAATTTGTAGGACACGCTGGGCTCTAATTTGTTTTGAGAAGCACCAAGCACGAGGAGACGGCATGCAAGAAATCATCTGCAACACACTTTTAATGCAAAGGTTTTTTTTTATTATTCTTTATTTTCATGAAACATTTTTTTAAACAGGCAATTTCACCTACAAAATATTGTGGGCCAAGGATCAGCCCTTCCTTTAATTAATTGTGACAGTAATTCATGGTTGTCCGAGTAATTTGCAGAGAATTACAGGACTGCTGGGGGAACGTTTACTTAAGCTAAAAGCTTTATTGTTGTTATATGCAGCAGCACCCACCTTCTACCCTGCTCTCATTTTCTCTCTTTTCACATTTCCAATATAAACATGCACCAAAATCATATTCACAGTGAAGGTTTTGAACAAATATTGTCAAGAAATGATGGTAATTCAGCTGAAAACAGAATAAAACCTGACGATAGTTTGTGTGTGTGTGTGTTTGTGTGTCACTAGGTGCCCCTGGTTAACGAAGGTGATCTCTCCCGCTGTGCCTCTCTACAATGGCCTGGTCTTCCTCTTCGTCTTGGCCAACTTCAGCATGGCAACCTTCATGGACCCTGGCGTTTACCCCAGAGGTTTGTACGCATGTTCAAATGACTCTGTCTCTGCGTTTACGTGTTCTCTCTGATGGACAGATCAGATTGCTGCGTGGGTTTTTATGCACCAAGAATATCATCACCTTTGATCAGTTGATAATGTTCCTCACTTTGGTGGCTGTTTGTGACACACACATGATCCCACATGTAGCTTCACCCCGTTAGCTTCTCATGGACTTGGTTAAATACGTTACTATTGCAAACTAGGCTTTTGACTATTGTAGTGTTTTTTAATACCTTGAAAATTCTTGTGGTTTGATTCAAAAGTCTCTGTAACAAGTCACGTGGCGACATTAAGATCTGATCATGAACATGATCATTATCATTTGCCTTCTTTTCTACCACAATGTTCTTATTTCACTTTTCACAGCAAAAGTACGGCTTCTTATGTCATATAGATATTATATAGATATATTATGTTACTCAATCATATTGAAAGCAAGCATTGAATAACAACAAGCATTGAATAAACAAAACTGTATACATGCACCTAGATTTTTTGTATTGTATTATGTTTATGAATGTATGCACACACAAAAGACACACATAAAATAAATCAGAACAAAGAAATCAGAAAAACAAGTAGATTAGATTAGATCAGACTTCCACATGGTCAAATTCAATCATCACAGCAGCAATTTCACATTGCATGAAATAGTTCAAGACAGAATAGTCACACACAGAGAAACAAACTATTTACATCTAAATACAAGCAAAGAAGATAATATAGAAATATAAACAATCAAGATGGGAAAAATATTCTTAGTAGCAGCAGCGATAATATATACAATATTCACAGTATTCAGTGTTCAACAGTGCCAGGATGGTGGCATTTACAACACATAGGGTCAATCAAATCAGATAAGAGTATTTACATGACACAATTTAAATCAGATTGACGTCTAAAAGGATTACTTACAACTCTTGTATCCATAGCAATTGTGTGTTGATGATTAGAATGTTAAAACCTTTGAGATAACCGTAAATATGCCTCATAAGATGCAATGTAAAATTGTGAGAAATGCCTCTGCCATTATCTACTTCCCATTGAAGGTCCAGTTTGTAACAGTGGCACAGTCATCCGACAGTAACTGGTAAAAAGCCACATGCAGGACACTGGAAGGTTCACGAGCCGGCAGGCTGAAATTATTCAGCGTCTGTCAGCTGCTCAGACAGTCGAAACAAACAACTTGGCTTTCCTCTTCCTGATGCAGACTCCCTGTTCTCTGCCCGGCCTGGGTTAAGTAATGATAATTGAGTCTATTTGTAACGTCCTTGTAAATGATAAGCACCTGCTGTTTGCTTATTCTGCTCATAAAGGAGTGATAATCATCAGCAAAAGTGTAAACTCTAAAGTTACTTGTCTCCCCAGAGGTGAGCGAGTCATTCTGCTGCTGCCGGATATTTTTGCATTCAGCTCTCTGCGGTAATAATGTTTTTCGAGTCAATAGAGTCCACAAGAACAGTTATAATTAATAAAAGAGTTACTGGCAGAACAGTCATTAATTCTCTAGAAATTAGGTTGTAATCTCAATTGTCGAAGTGAGAATGAAAGTTTTGAGTAGATGAAGGGTTTTTACTTCAGTCTTTGAGAGCACACTCACTTCTAATCCTTTTTTTCTCTAGAAACTCCAAATTGGAGTAACCAATGATTGAAAGATTGCTAATAAGGCTGCACAGTTTTAGGGAAAAACATCAGAAAGTTCAACAATTTTAACAGTTTAGTGCAGTTTCTTCAAATTTCACTGCAGTTTGTGAGACTCTCTAAGAGATGTTTTCCTCATTAGGCGGTAGATAAAAAGAAATGTTCTGGCTTCCTGCCACTTTTAGGCATTCTACAATAACATCCTTAGCTTCCAAATAGCTGTGTGCTTTTATGAGCATGTCAAGAGTACAAAACTTCAACTAAGGGTTTCACAGATCGAAGCCTGGATGAAGCCTGATGGTGATGCATCCAAGTCCATTTTATCCTCCTTAAACAGAATTCAATTAATCAGACTTCATCAAGCAATTTGTATTCAAACAAAATGCAAGTTATTCAAAAAACAACATCCACTGAGGAAATGCTCTCATAAGTGTGGAAGCACTCCATCACACAGTCGTTCATTCGTCCTTCCTGCTGGAAGACGACCATCTTCATTTACATCACACATTCATAGGTGGTGGTCCAGGGGCCTCATTCTGCCTTCGCTGCTGTCGTTTCTGCTCCGCGAGTCATTTTCAAAAACCATTGACTTATTGGTCTCACAGGTGACAGTGGAGAACAATTTAGCCAGACATTAATACGAATGACTCTGTTACCGCTCTAACACCACAAATATTGTAAAGAAAGAGATTTCAAATGAGTGCACGCTGATTTTATTAATCTAAAACACACACAAAATAGGTAGTTTTTGTTGTGAAATCAGAAGAAACAATTTTTATTTGCCCTTGTGCCAGACGTACTTGGTTGTTTTATCATCCTAAATCAGAATTGAAATTTCATAAATGCAACATAAGATGCAGCTTTTGTACGTATATCACATTTATTAGCTGAGTTCGCCTCATTTTAAAGGTTCAACATGCTTTCTGGCTCCAGTTAAATTTGATTTTAAGAAAAGTGACAAAAATGGCTCTTTTAGTAATAAAGGTTCCAGATATCTGGTGTAACTCAAAAACTGTTGTCCATGTGAACGGTTTTTAGGTCCAACGCACTTATTTCTTTGCTTTTCTTGCTTTAAAGTTTGACAAAGACTCGACTAAGCATTTCTCCCATCAAAGACGACACTCTGATGTGTCCCTCAGCAGAAGACAAAACAACAATGACCGAATGAAAGGGAAGATATTGTGTTGGGTCTTTGTACTGTTTTGCAACAATGGTTGTCTGTTTCCGCAGGCAGTGGACTGAGCATTATATACATGGAGGCTTAAGCTGCCTGTTTCCAGTGCTTATTTTAACCGTCATGTCAATTGTTTGACTCCCTCTGAAGAAGCTGTTCAAGCCGCCCGAGTGTCACAGAACGACGCAAAAATAATTCAATTTACTCGCCTCACTTTAGGTGTAAATGAGCAATTCCATGAAGGAGGATGCACTTGCGATCAATAGCAAACACTTGTGCATGCACACAACGACTAGTGTAATGATTGGATGGTGGGAAATAAAGAGGCTCATAGTGCCAAAGGAAATTAAGCACTTGAAGCTGGAGCGTCAATAGGTAATGTTCCACATGACCTTCCTCCAGGCAGCCATTGAATCATAGCAAGAGGTAACTGATGCAAAGATTACTGTGTTGTAACATAAATAGTGATTCCCGGTTAATCTGAAACCTGTCTAATCCTGTTTCAGACTGCACACCTCTTACTCATAAAAGCTGCATGGCAAAATATGACAGTGGTTTATTGCAAATCAAGGGTAACACTGCAGAAAGAAGGTATGATATGGATGCAACACCAAACTCTGCTCTGGATACCTTAAATTGGATCAGTTCATCAACTGATTGCTTTTATTCTGTTTGCATGAAGAAATTCATTTGCAAAGTGTTATCACCCTGTGTAAATGTATATTGTAAGATCCAGACCACTGCCTCCCTGCTAAACGCTTCATGCACAAAGCATTTGTGGGAAGGAAGCTCTCAGAGGAGATGCAGGCGTAACTGCTGTTTGTGTCCGCTGGCTGAGGCAGAGGGTTTACTTTCAAAATCCATTTGAATCGACTTGCGAGCCATAATAACGACGCAATCTCCCGCTACGGCACAGTTCATTTCTGCTCTCTGCTTTTTTGTGTCTCCTTTCTCGTTCTTTTCTGTATATACTTACGTACGTGTGCAGCTATGAATCACCCTGCAGTTATTATTGCATTGCTAGATTATAGTGTCATGTTTTTCATTCCGTCTCCTAAAGGGAAAAAAAAAAAACGCTTTCAGTTTTTGTAGGAAAAATTACAAAGTGTCACATTAACAGTTTGACTGCAGCTTCACACCAGTGGAAATGTCACTTGTATTGTACGTTTGGAGCTTTTGGGGCTCAATTATCTTTTCAGGTTCCAATGACTCAAAACCCCCAATTCCCCATTAAATAAAAAAAACAAAAAACATGTCTATTATGAGAATGAATCAACTTGTGGGAAATAAAACTACTTCAGTTCTGCTGTGAATGAGTCACGATGTTCTTCTTAATGAGCCTTAATGCTCAAAACAGATTGAATAGTTCACATCTACAAAACTGTGGGACGACGAGCTTCATTTAAGACGCTTGGTTTGACAGCGGTGCTGCTGTCAAACCAAACGTTTCCTTTTCCCACATCGCTCTCTTTGTTTATCCCTGCGTGGATACTGAACGTTTTCCCTCACACCACACCTTGTTTGTGTGTTTGCGCGCCACAGCTGATGAGGACGAGGACAAGGACGATGATTTCCGAGCGCCGCTCTACAAGAACGTGGAGATCAAGGGCATCCAGGTCCGGATGAAGTGGTGCGCCACGTGTCACTTCTACAGGCCGCCGCGCTGCTCGCACTGCAGCGTCTGTGACAACTGTGTGGAGGTGTGTTCCAATCAAACCCGAGGAATGATGCTCATTTGAGCAGATTGTAAATTTGAAGGATATTTCTTGTTTTCGTGGACATAACACTATCTATAACACTATATTTTCTCCTCACAGGGGAATAATATGAGGCTCTGATAACTGCACAAATAGCATTTTTTGGCGGGAAAATCATGATTTAATAGTATTAAGCACCCTCAGTTTTGGAATATGAGCTTTCAAAATTATTGCACATGCAAATAAAGTCTGACCATCTGCACACAGGATGCAGAGTTCAATCAACTCTTTCTTTTAGATTTGATCTGAAGATGATTGAATGTTTGACACAAGATCACACAAAGTGAGATTTAATCAGGAATGGATTGAGAATGTATGAACACACTGAAGAATCTCTAAAGCTGTTTTTTATTGGACTGGCAGCATTTATTAGACTCCTTTAGATATTTATTGCACTTTGAATTTGACACAGAGGAGTCCAAGCACAACGGAAGTTTGTGTTATTCTGTCACTGTAGATGTATGGAGTGATTCTGAAAGTACCAAAATACACAGGAATATACTGTATGCAGAGTTTATAGAATACACGAAAAGAAGGTACTTCAAAAGTTCACTATACAATGGAAATAGTCATATATGGTAAATAGTTTTCACTGATAAAGCTCAACGGAGTGTCGTCAATTCACTCCTCAACAACTGGCGCAGTTAACGAAAGTGGCTTGTGATGTGAGTCTCACACTGTTGAAGATCCACAAAGATTGTTTACACATCTAATTGAACTTGATGAAACACAGGTACAGCACAGAATAGGAGATATGGTTTCATTATCTCGAGGACAAACACAACTGTATGTTTTGTGCAGCGAGCTGTTTACAGGGAGGAGCCTGAAAGCTGAAGTGGAAATCTGGACCTACACTGAAACCACATGCCAGTATTTAGATCAGTTTCTTATGATCAAATTTGTTTGTTGTTTAAAAAATAAAAGAAGGTAAAATTACTGAAGTGAAAACTTTCAATTTTAATTAAACATGTTAAAAGAGACTTTTTTTAAAATTTATTTCCTCTTTATATGTTTACTTGATGTTGATTTTGGCATTTCATTTGAATAGATAGATTAATTGTTTATTCTATTTTTCCCATTTGACTCGAGTACTAATCCAGGGTACAAGATTAAACTAGTTACTAAAAAAGTTACTAAACTAGTTACTAAAAAAGCATAAGTATATATTCATTTTAATGAAGGTTAAAATGTTTTGTGGCTCAATGATACAGCAAAACCAGCCCTTTCATTCATAAAGGCTGCAGACCAACACTGCAATGTTGTCTAGTAACTCTAACAAAAAGACTGGAGGCGTCTGAGCCGAGGATGAGGATGTGTTCACCAGGAGACGAGGGCCAGTGAGGAGGTTTTAGGACATGCAGGAGATTAGTGTCAAAAAACAAGATACACTAGAAAGAGTACATCAGAAGAACATGATCTGCTAAGAAATGAAGTCCAAACACTTCTGTCCTTTTGTTTTTTTCTTACCTTTAGGATCTCACAATTAAATAGCCTGGATCCACTTTCCCTGCTCTCCTTTCAGGATTTCGATCATCACTGTCCCTGGGTGAACAACTGCATCGGGCGGAGGAACTACCGCTACTTCTTCCTGTTCCTGCTGTCGCTCAGCGTTCACATGATGGGGGTCTTCTCCTTTGGCCTCATCTTCGTCCTCCACCACCGAGAGAGGCTGGCAGCGCTGCACACCACCGTCACGTATCCTCCAAACCGCAAAAACCTTCTCTTGCTGACACATCTTACCCTTGTCCTCCATTTTTTTATTTGAACTGTTTATGTCCTTGTGCTTCACCTTGACTTTCACACCCAGTTTGGTGGTGATGTGCATTGCGGGGCTGTTCTTTATTCCAGTCATGGGACTCACAGGTTTTCACATGGTGCTTGTAGCTCGAGGGCGAACAACCAACGAGCAGGTGAGGAGAATTCTGCACGGGAGCTGCAGGAAGCGCTTTGTATCGAGCCTGCGATCAAACATTTATTCATCATATCAATTATTTATCCCATGAAAGTGATCTGTGCTTGGCTGTTAGCAACTAGCCTTCAGTCACATGATGGCTGCATGGAAGGATCCCTGGCTGCATCACTGATGTGATGCGGACAGTGAAAGCGAATGACGCAAATGCTAATAAGCAGCACAGATCCTACTCAACGCGCTAATTGTGTGGCTATAGCCTTTCTCTTCATGTGTCCGCATGTATGTATGTGTGTGTGTGTGTATGTGTGCTTGCACCGTGTGTGAGCGCCCTGGCCTTGTGCCTTCCTCACTGCCCGCTCTAAACAACGCATTATGTTCCTCAGGTGACAGGCAAGTTTCGTGGAGGAGTAAATCCTTTCACCAGGGGTTGCTGTGGCAACGTGGAGTACGTCTTGTGTAGTCCCCTGGCACCAAGGTAAGATGCTTCACTACGCTGTGTGTGTACGAGCAGAAGATAGCTGCTTCTCTAGATGAATTCTGTGTTATTGTGTGTCTGTGGGGACTGATCCATATTTTTGTGCACATATGTAAGATTGTGGCCCATCAAACACCCGCCCATGACATCCCCCATGCAATAGCCAGTCGAATGAGGGTCGTGGTAAACCCGAATCACACCATGCTCCGAGGTGTGGATGTAGTTAGTGCCTGAGAGCGGC